>BMAV01003923.1:0-25464 GCA_019973955.1 Trichonephila inaurata madagascariensis | reverse complement strand
AATCACGGTTCCAAACGTAGTCCTGGGTTCCAAATCCTGGTTCCGACTACGTTCGGAACCAGGATTATAAAAAAGCGCATAAATGGATAATTTTCATGATATGGAGTGTCACTTAGATTAGAATACATGTATAAAATTAGTTTAAGGACATTTTGACAAAAAAAATAATTTAAATACAATATTTCGACAAAAAATTAACTTAGAATAAACTCTTTACAAAATGTTCTCCTTTTGTGAAAAATGTCTATTATATAATAATATTTTGCCTGTATATAGGTCAGACTTCTGTACAGAGGCTCAACTATGATTTTTGAAAAATTCACATTATTTTCAGAGTTACAACCAAATGAAATAATTATCGGAATTTTTTTTTCTTAAAATTTCTCCCCTTTGTTGTCGTAAGACATGGATAAACCCACTTCTAAGTAACATATTTCAAAAACTCTAGCCTCTGTACAGTGATCTCAGCTATATACAGGCAAAATATTATTATAATAGAAGCATTTTTCAAAAAAGGAGAATATTTTGAAAACGGGTCATTCTATGTTCATTTTTTGTCAAAATATTGTACTTAAATAATTTTTTATTGTAATACTATTCTTAAAACAATTTTATATACATTTTCTAATCTAAATGACACTAAATATCATAAATATTATCTTTTTACATGCTTTTAAAAAATCATGGTTTCAAATGTAGTCGGATACCTTAATTGCCGCCGGTGTATATAAGTCTTGCTTAACCCAAACGATAATCATCCGAGACGTATATATACATCTTTTAGAAGTACGATGTTTTCTGTGAACTGCTATCCAAAAAATTATTCCGAAGGCATTAGAATGCAATAAAATGCCCTTGGTAGTGTTTGCAAAGGATTTACTTATTTCAGAGAATTTGCTTATTTATTCCTTTTCAACCCAGCCTCCCCTCCTCTTACTTCAATGCACCACATACGCTTGCCTACGTGTGAAACGGTCGCAATGGGGAACTAGTAGCGTAATTTTTAATCGGTGCTTAAGAAAATAATTATGAACCATACAAATTATCTAGTTTTATGTTAATGTGTGCATATAATTTTACATATGACAAGTCCATGGGGGTCACTGGTAATTACTAAAATTCTTAACATATGGTATGGTTAAATTAATTATAAAATACATTGCACAGTACTGATCTATTTATAAGTGTATTATATCAGTGTAAATGTGTATTTATTTTTTACTGTGTCAGAATGTATTTGTTTACTTTCAGTATATTAATAATTTTTTAAATAATCTTTTGTTTTCGACTTTACAATATGCTCACTCCCCCCTAGGGAGGCACGCCCCACACTTTGAGAAGCATTGGAGAACTAAAATTATTGTTCTTCTTTCTGCTTTTCCTTCATTATTACTTGTTTTTGCATATGCATTTAAAAATGTGACTGCTTTTAGACAGTTTTTTCAGCACTAATTTATTTCCTTTAAAAAATTTTACTGAGAATCACTGAAAAGTATAATAATTAGATGTGGAAAAGTGAAAGTCTTATTTATTGAAAAAAACATGTCATATAAAGCTCCTACTCAAAAAAAGTTCAAAGGAACATTTACTTATTTCCATACATAAGTTTGGGAGCACTCACAAATGGACAATAAATGTACTTAAACCCCCCAAAAAAGTTACAGTAACACTTTCAGTATTTTATGACATGCTTAAGGATTAATAAGGCGAGTGTTAAAATGACTTTACTTTTATACTCAAGAAATACCAAAGTCAACTTCTATTATTAATTTAAACAGGAAGTTAAAGATTAAAGAACACGGCTATAATTGAAAAAGTAATTTTCTCATGTAGCTTAATAGATTAAATTCCAACATTATGATAGTTTACAATAATTCCTCGTGTATTGAAAAACATAACCAAAAATTTCTTCGATAGTTCTTAGTTTCTTAAGGAATTGAAAGTTTACTTTGAGTTAAATTTTTAAAAAAAATCTTAACTTAAATTTTATAAAAAGGTATTAGTTGGAGCATGACTGTCTTGTCTGTGACTGTTGCCAACGGTCCCTTTTAATCTTGCACATGCGTATGCCTATAAATGTAACTTTTATTCCTTACTGAACTTGTTTTGCGGATTACTTTTTTAAACTCTTTTGACACTTTGCAGAGCACATGAGTAAATAGTACTTAATTCTCACAAATATTTACACGTTGCCAAACCAAAGTTATCAAAAAATGCATTAAAAGTTTTCTAAACATGAGCGGTAACGGTTTTATAAATAATATAACATTACCATAAGTGTTCAATAAATTTTCGCACACACAATTCTGCTTTCAATATTCATAGGCAATATAACTTTTTATGTTAGTTCATGACGAAAAAAATAAGAGAATAATTACCAGTTTAAAAATACATCCAATTTGTCAGTTCTATTGTAAGGGAAATTGAGTAAAAAATGACATTACATGTATTTCACTCTGGAAAAATTTTCTATTTTCATTAAAAGACACGACTGAGGTCGCTGTGCTCTTTTCCAATCAACTGTTGAAATATTATGCCCCATTTTTATTGAAATATATACAAAAGGTCTAAAAATATAAACATTTTAGTATATTTTTCGGTTTCTAGTTTTGTCTCTTCCAATTACAGCTATCAAATTTTCTTTTATACTTGAATATTAATAAACTATTATTTTTAAAAAAATTGTGAAGTAATTTCTTAAATTATCTCTGCTTGGAATACACTCTATATTTGTAACACTAATTTTTTTTTCATTTACAATTTATTTTTTATAGTGTGATTCTGAGCTGTTACAAAATTATTAACTCAAATAGGAGAAGAATACGTGTATTTGAAATGCAAATGTTAACCTCAAAGCAATTTAAAACTCATTTATTGTAAGGACATGAGGATGAAAGATAATTAACAATGATTTAGATGTTAGTGGAAGAGGAAATTGCGCAGCTTATTTGTTTGATAAGTGTCAGTTTTGGACCACTCAATTTGAATTTTGTCAAACTTGCTTAAAAAGAGACGTTGTTAATTTTATACGCCTTAAGTTATACTTTTTTTAAAGTAGTATGAATGTCATAATGTGTTATAAAACATATACTTAAAGCATCCAACTAACTGCAATTTAATTTTTTTTAAAATTGGGATGAGGAGAATTTTAAAAATAAGACTTATTTTATATTATATATATATCTTTAATAAATTGTGTCAGGAAAACGGTACAATTTACTAGAAAAGAAATATCTTTAGTATTAAAATATGCAAAAACCTCTGTATGTATTAAATTACATTAAGTACAGACTCTCTTACGAAAACTCTTACGAGTGAATATTTTCAGTTTTTTACCATTTATATGTTTGAAATTATTCTTAGTTTTAAATGGCCAAAAGTACAAAATATTTAAAATTTATAAAAAAATATATGGTTTTATTTCCTTACTAAACATTCGATAAATGACTACAAGCACTGTAATAATACAGATGTTTTTTTTTACTTACAAAAAAATCGAATTACTTATCTTAATAATTTCTAATGCACAATCCTCTTCTCCGTTATAACGTGGCATCTGCTCTTTTTTAAACAGTTGTAAATTTTGTACCAATACACGGAATATTCACCACTTGGTATTTTTAGAATCCTATACTTTAGATATTAAATTAAAAGTAGACAGTTTTATAGCAATCGAATGACTTTAAATTTCATATGTTTGGAATTAAATAGACATTTTACTACAATAATGCTACGTTTTATATTTATACACATTACATCAAGTAATAAATTATTTAAAAAATACGATACAACAGGAAAGAAAGCTAAAGATTAAATGCTATACAATAATTATTACAAATATTTTATATAGATTTTTTAAACACATCTTTGATATTAAAAGATTTATTATTCCAAAAAAAAAAAATACGCACATCTTCGTTCTATTTTTTTGATTGCTAATCAAAATTTGTTAAATGTTCTAGTATATAAAGAGTTTTTTCCTTCAGTTGCAACACGCTTCTAAAGTTTTAACCAGTAGTCTAGCAGCATTACAATGAAAGCAACATTCTTTTTTATTTTGTTGGTTGCTGTCTTAGCCATGGGTAAGTATTCATTTGTTACTTATTAATTCATTAATTTGTTGCTTATTGTTCATTCATTCTCTTAAAAACAGATTTATATCAGTTTTCAATCTTGTTCAAAGTTATTTTTAAGTTTGTGTATTTGATAGAAATAATTTATATTGCAGTCTATATATTTTTCTTTCTGTTGTAAATCATTTTTGCATCACAGTAAAAACAACAAAATAAAATCTAATTCACTTCAATCATTCACTTTTTCTGGAAATATATACATTTATACTTTGCATGACATCAGAACTTTATATATACTTGCATAAATAGAAAGCCTTGTAAGACTGTGAATTTTTGTCATAAAAATAACTATTCAAATAGTTTATTGAGTATTTAAATTATAGGATGTAATTTTTCATTTAATGTGGGGGATAAGGGTAATTATTAAACTGCATGCATATAGATACCAACAGAATTATAAGGACAGAGTTGAATATAATTTACTAGCTTTTTGAATACTTGTGCTTTTTTATAGCCGAAAATCTAAATATGGAAGCTTTATTGTTTATCACAAAAGTTAATAATATACACAAATGCTCTAGCAATATACACTGATATATGTCATTGTCTATCTTTGACCTTTTTAAAAGAAATTGCTGTGCGATATATGTGTCTAAAAATTATGCAGCATTCTAAGAATAAGACTTATGAATTCCAAGTGATTTGGAATGTTGTACAAATGAAAAGAGCATTGAGACTGTATTTCACTCTCATTAAATATAATAACAATGAATATGAAATATCTAGATTTATCCACTCCACAATCTTTAGAAATTTGAAGATTCAAGCTAAGTATTATCTTCTCAAACTGATTGTCAAGAAGCCTTTAATTTATTATGTTAATATTCCCTGAACTTTGGAAAAATAATGAATGATTAGGGAAATGATGATGATGTGTTTAGGATAACTTAACAATCAAAAATTAAATAAAAATTCATTCCATTTCCAAATTTAAAATCAATTTAAGGTTTTTAATTTATTTACCTTAAGTAAAATCCATACTGATAAACAAAAGATACACAAATCTGAAAGAAAATCGAGTTAATTGTTCTAAATTTTGTTTCAAACCTTGACTTATTAAAAAAAATTGAAAATAAAAATAAAATCAATTTTTGACGGAAAAATAATTACTGTATACTTTTGTATAAAAGTTAAGTATCAACCCAGCGTACTTAAGTTTTAATAAATTATTTGTTTCTTAAATAGCAGTATTTTTCTATTTTATATAAATCTAGTTAGTTTAAAATTATGTAAAAGTTATAACTAAACATTTTTAAACAGTTCCAATCTCAAATCGTTTCGTAGAAAGTACTTCATCTCTAATAATATTAAGTTATTTCGGCTTATGTTAAATCTTTAACTCAAGAAAAATATGCATATGAGAGGTTTTAATTATTATTTCGTTTCAATTTTGTCTATTTTATCTTTAAAAGTTTTCTTATTACGTTCGAATTGTACTCGCTTAAACTCGTATTCAATCGAATAAAGATTTATGCAAATTTTGGGGGTTAAATGGGCACACACACACACAGAATAACATATAAAAATTGCTCAGCGATCAGTGAACTTTATCAGAATTTAATTGTTTTTTTTTTTTTTTTTTTGTTTTTAGCAATGGCTGGAGTGCACCGTAAGTATTCAATAAACTTTTCCTAAATTTCACAAGGATTAAACTTATAACTGGCTATTTCATTTCTAAATTTTAGAAACTACAGCATTGTTTAAGGAACACATTCAAATCAAATATCGCCGCTACGTAGGATGAATATTTGATGATATTTGATGATGTAAAATAGTACTTATAGAAATTTTATTAAGTATTGACTGAAAAACATGTACTTTTCTTTCTAAATATTTTAGCTAGAACAATTTTATTTCAAGAGCTTCGTACTAACAAAATATAATACGACATTATCAGATTTAATATTAGGCAGTTTTTATTTTTAATAAAAATTGTTTGTTACTCAATACCAATTTGGGAATTTTGTTGTTTAATTTCTGCCAAATACTTGTGTACATATTTATATTGCTGCATAAACCTGATATTTTCAACACTCAAAACTACTCTTCTTCAATTTCATTAATTACATGATCCTGGTATTGTAAAGAATGTTTCACATTAACCTTCATGTTATAAGATATTTCTAAAAATTTTCTTTTCGTCTTTTTTAAAAATTTAAATTTCCTTATTTCTTGGTTTTTAGTAAGGCATAACCAGACTATAAATCAATCACGTAATTGCATTTCTTAAAAAACGTAATTTAAAAAAAAAAACGGGGAAAACACGTGTAGTTTACAGAATTATTTATATCGCTGAAGTAGTGATAGTGAAAGGGGTTTCTGAGAAATAAAATTAGCATGAAGAATGGTTTTGAGTTGCTATAGAAAAAATAATTTAATCTAGACACAGCTAATGGTTATATATTTTTATCCGTAATTTATTTCCATGCATTTTTTCTAAACATCTTTATTGTACGTTAAATGGTGATCTAAGTTTGTTATTTCTAAATCTATCATTGTGTGATTGAAGCAAATCACACCAACAAAATGCTTTATTGCTTACGTTATGCTTAAGTGTTAAAAAAGTGTTTCGTTCAGTCGTTTAACCTAACTTAATATTCTTTTTACAGACTACAGAGTTCCTGGTAAGAAATCTTGATAGTAAAAAAAAAAACTTTTGTTCTTTGAATATATTACGTTACGTTTATATGAAATAAAAAATAAAGTTTATTTTACAGAAAAATTTTAATATCTAAGATGCTTTAATCTATCTAACCTTTAAACACGGAACATTGACTTCTATTGGATACAATTGCAATCTCTTCCTTCACTCACGACAGTATAGAGCATAATTTTTTGCCTAAGCAAATAAAATGAATTCGATCATCATGTTATTATTAGAACATCAAACATGGACTAGAGGAACATTAGGCATTATGGATATTAGAACATTACTACTAATTTTATCAAAGGCATAATGAATTTCAGTAATCAAGAAGTTTTATGGAATATAAAAAACTGTCAAAACAATTTTCACAATTTTGAAAATACAAATAGCTTAGCTCCTGTCATTCAATTAAGATCTGAAACTTAAAGAAAAATAATGAACATACATATTTCTTACAAAATTATTAAAATTAATGGTGTACATAATATTTTTTTAAATGGGCTTAATTTCGGCAGCTAAGGCTTTGCTGCCATGATGTGTGAGTCACATATTCATATGACTTGCATCCATATTACATCCACATATTCATAGGACATTTACATCCAGAAAATTTATCTACTCCAAGTGGGAACGAACCCGAAACCTTAGGCTTAAGAAACGTCTAAGCTTAAGCCACGAAGCCGACAATGGCGTAAGTATTTAAGATGACGAAACAACTAAAGTTAAAATTTTCCATACAGAAATATCTTATTCCTCGGATTAAGTAATGCATTAATTAAATAACGAATTAATATTCATTTTTATTCATTAAATTAAAATGTTTCCACAGAAGATTTATTACTAGTACAGTCATACAGAGCTTTTTCTGATAATTAACTGTCACAATTTCGGTATTATTGACAATAATCTTCTTTCTTGAAAGTCTGAAAATAACTTCTGTTAAAAACAATTTCTAAGACAATCTCATGACAGTCATTTATATCATTTTTCATATAAAATTTGGTAATTGTTATGCCTACTTAAAATTAGCAATCATTCAACGTGAAATTTATAGGAATATATGTATTCATATATGTGCATGTACATAAAAAATTTGCAACACATATGATATCTGCTGGAAATTAAGTTTTAAAAGTTAATTATATGAACAAACGCTTAAATTAATCTACATACAAGGCGATTTTAAAATCGTGGGACACATTTTTAGGTGTTAGAACTAATTAAAAAAACAATTTTTGCCTGGAATATAGATGGAAGTCCCACTTTAAAGTAAAAAAAGAAAAAATAACACACTAAAGGAAACAGAAAATGTTCATTAGCAGTATACTTAACGAATGATTCCGTTCAGAAAATGTTAAAGCAGTATTAGAAATTGTGTTCATCCACCAACAGTTCTAAAGTAAATTCGTCCTAACAGTAAACTGACATATAGACGACATGCTACATATTTGTACTTTTGCCGAGAGTTTCGTCTACATGAACCACGATGACTTCTTCCAAGCAGTCCTCTATATAGTCCGCGGTAAATGAACCAATTTCACATAGCTGCCGATATTAGACTCGACATGCATCTATTTGGAAAATATTCTTGATACAACCGTAGCGCTGCTCTGCCGTTACCATTCAGACCCCGTAGATGCATGTCTGCCTTTTCATCCATAAGGACCGAAATCTTAAGCGCAAAAGCCGATTTTGTTAGGGAAGTAGATTACTTGAAAGCCACCGTGTTACCTTCAAATGTCATCCACATTGTCAGCCTATCGTATGATAAAGGGCGCCAATCATGCCTGACAGTTGATGGACTGAAATTCTGAAATTGTTTTAACATTTTCTGTACGGAATCATTCTTTAAGTATGCTGTTAATGAATACTTTATGTTTCCTTTCATGTGTTATTTTTTTCTGTTTCTGCCTCAAAGTTCCACTTCCACCCATATATTCTAATGTAACATTTGCTTGTTTGAGCTCTACCACCCCTCAAAGATTGTTCCCTAATTTTAGAATCATCCTGTACAATATATATTTTTAGTATAATTACTTCTACAAAGACTAATTTGTATTTTTTTTCAATATTTTTACAGCAACCTATGGTAAGTAAGAGTCTCAGTGAAAACATACATTTACCTTTAGAAATAAATAAATAGATACAGAACATTTTATTTCAAATTAGAAGATTAAAAAATAATAAAATCGAATTTCAAAATCTTTCGCATTACATTGAATTCCTAAGGGTATGAATGTCGACAGATTTCAATAACACATGATGCATTCAAGAAATAAAAAAAATTCATGAGATTTTGATGCACGAGTTCGAATTACAGTTTCAAGTTAAATGTCATAAACATCGAACTTTTCTGTCAATTTATTTGTCATCTGTATAAGAAATAATATCACATTAGAAATCTCAGTGCTTCTCAAATTCTCAATATCTGAGATCCACTTTTTAATCATTATTTCCATCCCCCTCCCCATTTAATAAAAATGTATTGAATGGAATAATAATATACTTCGACATGAAAGCTACAAAACGACGATAATTATAAACCGCAAAAATTATTAAGAGAAGTATTAAGTTTTATTTATATATGCAACTATGTATATGATAAACATACGGAAGTTACTAGTAATATTAATCTTAATTTTAACTTAGTATTGATAAATTTCTTATCAAATACATTTTACTGTTCTGATACATTTATAAGTATGTTATATCAGTTTAAATGAGTATATTATTTTTTATTACGTCAGAATACATTTTTTTAGCTATTTCTCAGTAAATTAGGTGGTTACAGTATGATTCAAATGACAAAAATTGGTCAAAAATTCAAATCTAATATTTTTTAGATACTTTTCTACAAACTCACAAAATTTAAAAGCTCTAAGTTTAAAAAACGCAGAGTTTTAATAACTTTTACGTTTCTTTTTATTCACATCCCAATGGCACCCAAATAAAATCTTTGAACTGACTTATCTCGGAAAGAAAAAATAATTATTTTATCTTCATTTAAAATTCTAAGGATTTTTTTTTTCTATTGTGCTTAACATTAGAAAATTTTTCCACTTGTTGCTAATAGTACATGGAACAAAAGTTGGTATGCATTTTCAATCAAAGCAATACTTTTTTAAAAAATAATTGAAGATAGAATTTACACATTTTTTTAAGGAATTTTCAATTAATATTCATAAAAAGAAGTATTGTACGAGTACTATTTATTTTCTTGCAAAACCCACACCAACTTTTGTTATATGTAGTACGACGTAGTTGTAAATCAATTTTAATTTTTGTACGCTAATTTTTGTACTAGCAGTAGCCTTTTAAAATCACTTAATAAGTTTCAAGTTCTTCTCTTAAAAAATTAAATGGTTAGCTTTTTATGAAATTTTGAGCACGAAATCTGTTTTACTTAATACATACACATAGGAGGCAACTAAAAAATTATGAAAATCATTAAATTAAAAAATTTTGTGTAAATCGTACACTGTCCCCTCAGTAAATTTTCTAAATAATCTTTTTTTTTCGTTACGCTCGCGCTCCCGACGAAGGATTATCCCCCGGGGCCATGCCCTCAGTTTAAAAAACGCTTTCTTAAATACAAAAAAGAAATTAAAAGAAACAAAATGCCCACCTATCATTCAATGTTATTAAAAAAATTAAATAACTGTGTTCATATTACTGACAAGAAAATTATCAAATGATTTGCGTAGGAATTGTTAATCTTATGAAAAAAATATTTCTTTTCGTTTTTCTAATGGATAGGAGCATATTTAAATTTTAAATATACGTAAAATTACTATGACATTTAGAGATAAAAATGTACGGTATATTTACTTATTTAAATTACTTCTGCAATATACTTAAATAACTTCTTTTTAGAAGAATATGTAGATGATGAATCTTCTGGTGGAAGTAAGTATTGTTTTTTTCATTTTATTTCTTGTCATATTTTATATAATAGCTTCTTAGGTTCTGAGAATAAGAAACAGGAAATTTAGACAAAAAGAATTAATTAAATACAAATCGTATCTTATGTACGTAAGAATTTTAATAACAAGCAATTAATAAAATGTAAGATAAGTCTTAGAAATGTCTTTCTAAAAACAGGAATAAAAATTAACAGAGAAAATGTTCGAATGTATTCTGGTGTATACCATTATAATCACAATTTGAAGGATAATTTGCGATTGAATCTTTAAAATATTTCACAAGAAATTTTTTTTTTAATTTTACTTTGATTATAGAATACCAAACATAGGTTTTGAGAATATGTTATTCTTAAGTTGTACGCTTATTAAAAGTGAAAAAGTCATAGCATTATCTAAAAATTTGTTTTATATTATTTGTACCTGTCCAATATTTAAAATAATCGTTATTAAAAAGTTGTACATATGTAATTCCAAAAATTATACAACTATATGCATTACGAAAAAATGGATATTATATTTTAAATATAAATGTTCTTACTTTAAAATTTAAGAAGAAACATAAAATTGTTCGGAATTTATAGAAATTTCTTTTATTTTATGTATCATTAACTTTATTTTCTTTGCAGGTATTTTTGATACAGCTGCAAATTTCGCAGATAATGTCTTCGGTTGAAACGAAATGTTCAGTACTGGAATGATTTAAGCATTTTATTTTTCTGTACATATTATTCGAAAAATTCTAATTGTGTACTTTTGAAATGAATGTTAAATTACTAAAAAATAAAAAAAAATATTCCTATGAATTTCTTTGATTTTTATGTTACTTAAATTAATTGTGTACAAATCATCAAGTACTGTAAAAATACTTGAAAAGATAAAAACATGGAACTTTTTTTTGCGAGTCTATATATATGTCAACTCAGACACACCTGTAACATCATATTAGAACCAAAAACGTACCCAAACACTTGATATGAGTACGAATGGTAATAAATGAAGCTGGTTTGTGTAAAAAAATATAGTTATAATATTTTCTATACTATGTAAAAATATAAAAATATATAATATTTAATATACTATGTAAAAAGTGTTATAAAAGAAAAATAATAATTGCGCATACAAAATCACAGAGAAATACTAATATTTGTTTGCAGTATTACATAGAAGAAATTTGAGGTCTTGGGAAGGAATTCAACCACATTCACTATATCACAATTATTATAACACTACACCATGCATTCGTTCTCTAGGCAACATTTCCAACCGCCATACACAGCATGTCACAGGGAATATCCTTCACTGCATGTGATATATTGCTGTTTAAGATGCCGAAGTTTGTGATTCCACCTAAGCAAATTATTATTTCAAAAAGCATCGGAACCTAAAGCTGTTCTTCGTTAGGACTGGACACGAGGTGGCCGTAAAACTGAAGAGATATCCATCAAAGAACTGATAGTGACAGCTGCTATACACCAATTCGCGGTATTACACATTTTTATCTAAATATTATTCGGTGAAGACATTTTCATTGTTGAAGTTGTGAAATGACAACATTAGGAGTGATGTCTTTATGCATTAACAGTACTTATTACAAACCAGTCGTAATAAATATTTTAAAATATATTGGGACAGTGATAAACTCAGCCAGTAAAGCAAAATTAAATGCTGACTTTAGTGTGAATGCGTAGGAATTTTTTGCTTTAACATTTTTTTGTATTAATAGACGCTTTAAAATAAAAAAATTAGTTCGCATCCTTACATGGAATGTGACATAAGAAACTATCATCAACATCCGTCCTGACAAAATCCGACAGAGTAAATGCCTGTTAATTATCATAATAACTTTGATTAAGTTCAAGAGATGGACGATTTTCACGGCCGATTAATTTCAGATTATGTAGAAGAAATCGCCGCATACACTCATGCCCTAAATAAAATCTCTGAAAATTGATGAATATATTTACTATGTTTCTTCGAAACTAAGCACGGACATATTACAATATGAGAAAGAATATAGCAGCATAACAATATGTAAAAGAAGTTAACAGTAAATTAAAATACCATTCCTATAAAAAAAAGTGGGAAATCATGAATCAGAGATAAAGCATTTACCTCGAAAAAGTCTAATATGGAGTGTGATCACCGTGAACCTTAATACAAACCTTACGACGAGCTAGCATACTCTTTATGAGGGTATCGATAAGTATTTGTGGCAATAAAGACCATTTTTCGAAAAGATGGACAATAATTGCTACAGGGTCCTGGGAGGAAAGCTACACAGGGACATAGTTTTTCCTAGATCATCCCTAACATATTCAATCAAATTGTGATCTAGAGACTTCCAGGGGCAACACATAAGGCTAATATTCACTCTTTCAAGAAAATCATTAGCAATGTGAGTTCCGTGTGTACGCGTATCATCATCCAGAAAAATGGAGACCTCACGCAAAACACACAGAAAACACTTTAAACAGGCTTCAAGTATCTCAACCTTATAGCGCTGTGAGTTGACAATACCTACATAGAGAACGTACAGTAGTTTAAGACTGCCGAACAATATACCACAAGACACAAGAATTCCTTTGCCACCAAATCTGTCAATTTTTGTTACGTAGGAGGGTTTAAAGCTAGCACCATTTTCTCTCCAGCTGAAGACTAAAAGAGAATCACGTTGTCTGGCACATTTCAACTCATCACTCAAAAGAACACGACCCCGTTCTTGTGGTGTGCACAGATGATATTTTCAGGTCCGCAATATCCGGTCTTTCCTGCTGGATGCAGTCAAAGAGACTTACAAAACAGGACGCCGGGCGTAAAGGTCAGTCTCTTCAAGACTTCTGTAGAGTGTTTACCAATAAATTCTTGTTTAGGATACAGGATAAAGGTCAAAAGTGTGCTGAGAAGCTGTAGTCCACCAATGTCATCGAGGGCTTAATGTCAAGCAGCGATCCTGTGTAGACGTCGATGATCTGTGGTGACCTTGGCCAATCATCTATGTTACGTTCCTCCTCTTTTTTGGAATTGATTCCGAAACCAGGATACCACTCTCGGGTAATTCGTAAACATGGACCTATCTCCGTTGGGGACAGACAGGCTTCAAGACAGCAAAAAAAAAACTCCCCATCTTACAGAATTATCCAAAAGATTATATGAGGAGTAATTCGCACTGCAGAAAGCCTAACTTGATTGTTTTAATAACCTGCTCATAAAACTGAAGGCAGCACTCCCATGTGCTGGAACGGCCTTAATTTAGTAGTTCTGCAGTAACTAAGGCTATACAACATCTTTCCCTAACTTGTAGGCTGATATTGTACTACACGTTCCTTAAAAATATAAAATACAAATACTATCAGTTTTATGGAGGCATTGTAAAATTATGACGTAAAAAATGTTTGTGACCCTAATTTCGGACAAGAGTATACTAAGCATACCATGCAAAAATTTATATCCAGTTCTACACATTCCGCGTTGTTACTACCTGCAATGATCTTCTATGATCCTCCAAAAAATTGTTGTAGCAAAACACTTCTTAACACCACATCTAACACTGGTTCACGTTTTCTGTCTTGGCTAATTTTCATTGAACCTGTTTCTTCTAGCTTCGTAATTACTTTCTTCAAAGCAATAAGCAATAGACTATACTTGAGCGACTTTTGTAATCTTCAATTTTACGAAGAACTGTGGATTGCTTAAGACAATGCAGGCTTATCAATTGTACGTGTTCTGGTGATGTGAGTCACATATCCATTTAAGATGTCACACTTCAGACGAGAACAGTTTATTTCGAAGCCATTTTCATGTTTTTATTGCCCAAATTATTGGTGTTGTCACATGCTGAAGTCTAGATTTCCCTTTTTCTTTGATACTCAGGGTTCATGCTAATATTCAGTTTGAGAAGCTACTATAACTGTTTTAATATCCCTATTCGAAAATTTTAAAACTCCTATTTCTTACAAGGAATTTTACTTCTAATGGCATCTTTACTCTCCATACAAATTTGGTGTCATAGCAATTATTAGCTCGAGCTACAGGTGACTGAATGTCTTTCTTTTTTCCATCAGATATTTCAAATATCGATACTTGTTTTATTCCACTTATTAAATAATATTGCACAATTGAACTGACGGCTTAATATATGGATTTAATCGTCAACACATGCCTTTTTGTCTAGAGCTGTTTAAATATCATGTTAAATTTTTGAATTTTTAACAAAATTATATACTAAAAATTCATTACACATTTCTACTGCTTTGGAAATTTTAAAGGTATACCATTTCATCCATTTTTGCTTGTAAAGTAGTATATCATGTTTTATGTATTAAAACCAATATTAGCAATGTATTTATAAGTATCGCATTTAATTTTTACAATTTTTACAGTATTATAATTTAAGACTACTCAGTATCATCTTCAATTTTTTCTGAATTTTAGTTTTTGAAAAATCTAGTTTTAATTGTGTATTTCATAAGTCATTATACAGTAATAATTCCATAAAAAAATGTATTTCAAATTTACTGAAATATTTGTAAAATTTGAATTTATTAAAGTTTTTTAATCATCTTTTGAATTTTTAGGGCTTTTTTTTTAAATATGTATATTTTTTTTCAAAATTTTTTGATTTACCTTGTAATATAATACATAAAACTTTGTATGTGTTTCTTTTATGCTGCTGCTCATTGATTTTATATTAATCTGTTCATCGTGAATTATACAAAAAATTTCGAAAAAAACATAAATTTTGATTTTGATTTTTTTTAAAAAAAATTACGATGTATCTGAGAGCTAATATCATACGCATTTTTACAAAATATACACTTCGGAATATTTAGAAAAATTCACATCCCTACTGCAATTATCAAAAAAGCCTTAGGTTTTTGAATGATAGTATATGATCAAAGATTAATTATGGAGAAATATCAGTTTGAAATTTTCATTCCATGAATAGCATGATGTAATATTCATCGAATAATCTGAAGAATTTATGAAATGTAAATTAACCTATTTAAAACTACTTACCATAAAGAATTGCAATAATATAGAATAAACAAACACTATACTGGCATAGAGAATATGTAGAAGAAAACAAATGAAGGATCAATATTTCATAAAACTTTGTCTCATAATTACAAATGAATAAATAAATACACACATCTCAGAGCAAATTACATGCTCAATTTTATAACTTAATAATGCCCAGAATGTACAAAAGATGTTTATGCCTCTATTTTTTTTATTTGATGATTTTAAAATCATTTGTATGCAAAATATTTTACACGAATGAAAGCCAATTCAAAAAACAATTTATACAAAAAATATATGAAAATACGAAATATTGCACCCGTGTCTTTGTTTAAATATACACCTCAAAATATTCTTTTATGTATAATAATTGTGTTAAATTTCACATACATGTGTGATATGTATATATCCCTGAAAACAAATATATTAAAGTCGGAGAGATTTGCTGTTCTTGCCACACAATTAGATTTTTAATTATCACAGTTAGTAAAATAAAAAATTTAGTATTTATGTTTCGGGAAAACCAATTTTTAAAGTTTTAATTTCATTCATAACAATATCATTAAAAACACGCAGAACTTTTATATCTTGATCAAATCCATTTGCTCTTCAATAAGTAATACACAAACCAAAATTTTTCTATGAAACGCACAATTTTTTCTTGAAAAGATTTGTTACTTTATATGTAATTCTCCAACGGTTAGTATCATTTCCACGCGGTAGGAAAATAATTAAGCAATCCGACTAAGTTCGAAACCGTAATTTTAAAAAAAGCACATAAATGTATAATTTTCATGATATTTAGTGTCACTTAGATTAGAATACATGAATAGAATTGTACATTATGACAAAAAAAATTATTTAAATACAATATTTTGGCAAAAAATTAACTTAGAATAACCTTTTTACCAAATGTTCTCCTTTTGTAAAAAATGCTTCTATTGTATTAATGTTTTGCCTGTATATAGCTCAGACCTCTGTACAGAGGCTCAAATGTGATTTTTGAAACATTCACATTATTTTTAGAGTTACAACCATTAGAAATAATTACCGGTGTATTTTCTTAAAATTTCTCCCTTCTGTTTTCGTAAAACATGGATAAACCGACTTCCAAGTTATGCGTTTCAAAAATACTAGTTGAGCCTCTGTATAAAGGTCTGAGCTATACACAGGCAAAATATTAATACAATAGAAGCATTTTTTACAAAAAGAGAACATTTGGAAAAAAGGTTATTCTAAGTTAATTTTTGCCAAAATATTGTATTTAAATAGTTTTTTTGTCATAATGTCCTTAAAACAATTTTATACATGTATTCTAATCTAAGTGACACTAAATATCATGAAAAATATCCATTTATGCGCTTTTATAAAATCATGGTTCCGAAAGTAGTCGGATACCATAATTGATTTTTATCAGGCACTTTTCTAATAGATGATCTTAAAAGTATATTTGACAGTTTTGTTTTAGTCTGCGGTCCAGCATCAAAAATTGATCCATAACTTAATAAAAAGGCAGGCAAATTTTCAACACTTTGCAGGCATCTTTATAATGATTCGAGGTATCATAAAACAAAAAAATAAATAAAATAAACTATCGATAATTTGATAATTTTTGGGGTAACTTGTCGCCTTAAGTATCATATTATATCTGTTACGTTCTTATTCAAGGATGCTTCACTAATAATAAACTTTCTAACTATGCCAAAAGCCAAAACACTTTTTGAACATTTCACTAAATTTCAATGCACCCTTTTCAATACAACTTCCATAATCTGCCTAACCACCTCTCAGAATTTCATAACCGAATGATCCAGATCTGAATCCGTTAGTAAAAACATACACGCCACACAAATTTATTCATTAAGGTAAATGATGAGATGATCAGAATTAAGAAACAAATAAATTGGTCTCAAAAATTGTGGAGTCTTCAGAAGTATATTCAGGCTTTATGACACTAAACTCTTTAAGGTAACAACGTAAAATTATATCTAATACAGATCATTATCGAATTATTATTTACTTTTAGGAAAAAAATTTTATCACGACAATAATTTTATAAAAAAAAATTGAAACACTTAAACATTCTGACTGTATCATTTCATACTTAATTCAGCGTTTCTCAAATTGTGGGGCGCACCCTGNAACTCATTCACAAACTGTAAACTAAGTGCGAAATAAATGATGTGGCTACGAGTGTTTCTCAATTTAAATAAAACATTTATTAAGTATTTACAAGGATGCATAAAAAAGCTTAAATATTATCGCGCACGCTCATAGCCGTCCGTTTCCTCTAAACGCATCTAGAGGAACTCACTTTCCCTCTCTCTTCGGAGCGCTTTTCCTCCCTCTGTTGCCACCAGAGTAAAGAGAAACTACGCTTACACTCCTTCCTAGGGTCAGTCACCCCTTCGCCCTTGGGTGACTAAGATTTATTAGGCGCTCGCCCCTCCTCAGGTCAATCACTCCTTCGCTCTTTGGGTGCTTTCGCAACAATTGGTACAGTTAGTTTTGACCCCCTCTCTTATGTGTCTGTTTCTCATTTAGGGAAGTTGTAAATAATGTATTTCTTTGAGGGGGGAATTCCATGTAAAAGAGTTTTATGATATTTGGAAAACCACAGAGAGCACTTTAAAGGATTACATGGCTAATATTTATCTTTATGAGTACTCTCAAACATATAAAGCATAATGAAAAACGTTTTACACAATTTTCTTAACAGTAACATCCACAAATTATATTGAATACACTTTTAACCCGGAAGTGGTTGCGCGAGGCACACAAATCCCGAAATCGTTAATTCTGGCAAAACCGTTTATTTGTTACCAAAGAAAAATTGAAAAGCCCTATAAAGTAGTTAAGTATACTTTCTCTACATTAAATTATTCACTGAAATCACTATTTTGTATCTTGTACAATAAAAATAATTATATAAAAAAAAAGATTGGAAGGACTCAAACTCCCCGCGAGACCATTAACGTTAGTATCAAGTGTGTGCCTGCTCCCGGGATGAAGCATTTTGAAGTCTTCTCGATTTAAATATTAAAGATAACACAATTATTCTTCATCGGAATTTTATATTATTTTTCGTTATTTAAGATTAATTCTAAATGCTCATTCTGTGAGGCTTAAAATTACAGTTCGCTTAGAACTAATTATAATATGAGCGTTCATTTTAAAATATCATTTTACATTTTCGTAAGCATTGTCGCGCATTTGGGTTTACTCTCCTGACAGTTCAGCTATTATATCAAGAATGTTCTAGTTTAAAAAAATGAACTCGTGCGAAGAGCGGGATTTACAGACAGTACACTTTTAATGTATTAATGCTACACAAGTTATTTTATATTTAATTTATTAATACTAAACTAAGAGCGTTTAATAAGTATTAGCGACTTCCACATGGGCTTGTCTTACAGAGGAAAGTTTTTAAAAGGAAGGTTTACGATTCGAAATTGACACTCTGAGTACTTTTTCTATATTTGGCTGAGGTCTATATTTTGTCTTCAAAGCAGCCACCGCATTTTGCAATTGTTCCAATTTAAAGATTCGAGAAAGAAAAATAAAATATATATTACTTAGAAGTAACATAAATAAAATTTAATATACTTGTCTTATTCATGTGTACGGTTTATAATTAAGATCATATTGTAGCTTTAGCGTCAAAGTGCATTATTATTGCATTCAATACATTATTATTCTATAAAAATTATGATTGAAAATTGGGTCGCCAGTATTGAAAGTTTGAGAAGCACTGACTTAATTGGATAACCTTTGGTCATAAGTACGTCCTCATAACGCCTTTCCAGGGAGAGAACTTTGTTAATTTGCCAACCAATATTTAGTCATTTTTTAACTCTTTCATGAGCTGAATTTTCGACAAAAATAATGCACTAGTGGGAAATAATTACAAATATATTAGATAGACCTGACAAGACTATAATTATTGAACAAAAGCTGATTCATATTAATAATAATCAACACTTTTTCAAATAAATGGGTTCCAAAGTTTTAAAAAATTAAGTTGTGCATGTTATGTACCACCAGAATGCTTCAAGCAGCATTATATTTTTGGAAACATTAATTTTTCCTCCCTAGCATAATGGTAGCTTTAGCTAGTTATTGTATAGCTGGAAAAAAAATAAATAGATACTCTTCTTCACAACTTATACTGTTATTCATACTATATATATATTTATTAAAACATTTTCAGTTTTTCCTAATCAAATTTTAGTTTAATCCTAATTTACCTATAAAGTTAGTTTGAAATTTAAATATTCTATTATATACATTATTTTATTTTACCTAGTTTTATTTAGTCAACATATATAATAAGTGTATTGGTTGTACTGGAAGTGTATTGGTTGGAAAGTGAGCTGTAGCCTATTCAGGACATTTGTATGTGTGTGTATATGTGCTATTATTTATAAATATTATTATTATTTTAAGAAAATATAACTTACAACAAAATTATCTGGCATAATAATTATGCCCATTATTGTGAAAAAATAAACGGAATGCATTTGTATTTGTAAAGAAGCTGGCCATCAATAGCGTAATGGTACATTTACCGGAACCTCCTATTTTCATACTAGCAATGCACTTGTGAGGTACTAATTATTCTAATATTGACGTATTTCGTTTCATAATATATCTACTTAGCTAATTTGTATCAAATATCACATGAATCACTTTCATTTAAAAATACACAACACAGTCACTTCCAAAAAAATACCACTCAACAGACTCACAGCTGATAAAATAATGAACTGCTGCAAAAACCCATTGCACACAATTAGTTTCTGACAACTGTTGGAAACTTGAGTAACTGCTAGAAGTTGAACTCTGTGATGGTTCAAAGAATTTACCATTTAGAATCATTTTCTGAGGCATTCAAAGAAGTGTTAATTTTTATGTGACAATACTGTAAACGAATGAGAATTGGTGGTACAACATATGTACCACCAAGCATGAAAGAGTTAATATAATTGAGTATATTGCTTAATTGCTTCTCAATACAAAGTTTCTTTAATTGTCTGGACTGATTATCAGTCGAGTTCATATATGGGCTTTTTTCAGGCCCTTTTTGTAGAGGAATATGATTATCTAGAATCCATTTTTGCTTAAATAGCCACGCAGCATGGAACTAAATTCGTTTTAAGTATAAATGCTTGATTATATAGAAAAAAAATTCATGTATGGAAAGCTTTAATTTGAGCTCAGGTATTTTCCTTATGCATTTTTTGAGAAATTTGTATTTCCATTTATCATACAAATTTTGACTATACCTTCTGATAACATACCACTCTATATCATGACACTAATTAACACACTGTAGTCTTAATTCAGTCAGGAATCATATATTCGCTCATTATTCATCTTCTGCATTTTAGGCCATCAGTATTCAACAGGAAGATTGGCCTCATCACTACAAGTAACACTTTCTTTCTGGACCGCTGTCCAATGAACATGGAATTTAGCCCAATTTAGTCATTTTAACCCTCCAAGCGTTTTGCACGTAAAATCCCGTCATTGTAAAGATGCTTCGAAAATGCACCGCACGTATAAATTTGCCTTCAAGTAACATTCTCAAAAGCGGTTGAGCCGTAATTTTTCTGAAATCCTTTCCCCCTTTTAAAGGTTTAACATCTTGAAAGATAATTAGGGAAGGTGGAAGCCACACAACAGGACACTGATAGGAAGTTTTATGGCTCGCAGGGAGCCCCGTGTTCTGACTTTGGAGCAATCGTAAGAAATCGGAGAATTTCTTTAGACTCCAGTAAGTGTTTGTTAGCTTGATTTGAGAAAAGTTTTGAAAAGTCCCAACGCATAAGTAAAATATGTTATAATTTCCATTTGGTTTCATATTAATTTGAAACTGTAACAAGTTGGGGCGTTTCAGGGCAATCTGCTATTTTATATAGTTAGACAAATTACCTTTTTAAGAATATGGTTTCGCTTTATTTTTCTTATTTGAATCAATACTTTTTCAGTTTTTGAAACATAATTATTTCATTATAAGATGTCAAAAAAAATTAATAAAACACCGAACATTTTAAAATTTGAAACATTTTAAACTATCCAACTACTAAAAATGAATAAATTTAAACTTCCACAAATAATTTGAAACATTTTCTTCCCCTTTGATAAAAATAATAACGAGAAAAAAAAACTAATTCAGATTTATTAGTTTTTTTTAAGGCTTCAAAGCCAGGTGTTCAGGAAAGTTTACGTACAGTACCTAGTTATATATTGTTAAAATACACCAAATTATATTTGAATTTTAAGTGCTTGAACTTTTGTTTACATCAAAGAGAACATGAAGAAAGATTTTCCCACATTTTTTTAGAATGTTTGAATAAATGGTAATGTTAAATATGCGGACACATTTACAGTGGGGACATTTATGCATATAAATACACATAAAGATCACAGTTTTAAATTCGAGCTATTCAAAAACATTCAAATTATTATACAAAAATATCTATTCATCCACAAAATACCTTAACATTTATCGTTTTTTTAAAGGCTAACTGAATAAGTAGTTAAAATCTGGATATTTTTTGAAATCTCGACGGTATAAAGCTAGGAAGTTTATATTAGAAATTTCATTTGAAATTTCGAAAAAAAAATGTATCGCGCAGTTAAAAATTATTTACAATAGGTACTAACAATACTTTGAGTATAATAAAAATTCAAATTTTAATATATAGCATCTTTAGTACTTTTTAATATATTTCTGAAATTTTATACAATTCGGTTGAAAACTGCATGTTAAGGGCAAAAAATATGCTAAAAATATTGATGAATATACAATTTTACATAGAAGCAAAGCTAAGAAGCTAAACCGTAGGAATGAAAAATTATGAGTATATCTAAAGTAGTTTTCGAAATATTTATTTTAAAGTTCAGAAAATTTGTGTGTTAAGTTACACTTAATATTAATTAAATGGTCAAAATAATATATTAATACTAGTCATGTAATCGTTTGACGGCGCGTTCATATACTAATAAAAATTATAATGATCATTGTTGCGAATGTCAAGAATTTTATGTAATTTTATATTCAAACATTAAGATATTGATGTAGAAAATATAAAATGACCATCTAAAATACATGAAAATTGTAGTCTGCAATAAAATGATCTTGACAAACAAAATACGGCATTTTTACTTACTAGGGCAGAGCCGATATAGGCAGGGGTGAGCTGGGAAAACAGAAAGGGATCCGCATTTTTGATGGATTCCGCTCTGGCTTTTAAAGTTTTCGGGAACAAAATATAAAAATTACAAATGCAAAAATAAGTCTTGTAATTTTCTACACATTTTTATAACAACAAATTATGTGGAATTGGCTTCCAATACCTTGTAGTGTTTGAAAATATCTAAGGTAGCCAACCCTACTTTAGATTTATTTTTGTACTACTCTTTTTCGTAACCGTACTCCTTTAAAAATTAATTCGTGCAGCCAAAATACACCTTTTGTGCTCTTAAAAATTTATATAAACTATAACGGTTAATTTTAATTTATGCAACTTGTGAGTGAGTGAGTGAAGGGTTTTATGGATCAAGAGCCAATATTAGCTATACTGCACCAAACATTTGTCAAAAAAAATTCAAAATGTTTTATAAAATATTTAAAAATAATGACAATACAGTTTTAAAAAGTTAAAATTTCAAATCACATAAAATAGTTTTCAAGTAATTAAAGAAAACATTTGCTGGAGATTCCCCCACCAACTCAGACTATATCTTAAAATAAAAAAATAGAAAAAGACGAATGGAACATGTTATTTTAAAACAAAGTTAGACAATACAAGTTATCAAAAAATTAGCTTCTATTTTTTTAATCGGGTTGGAGTTAACGTGCGTAAAACACTGTCATTATTGTTTATAAAACATTTTTTTATGTGCGAATTTATGCGTAGGATCTAGCTCAAGTTCCTCTTCCACTTCATACATAAGTAAGTCTTCGTCATCAGTAGTATATTCCGTAGGTGCTGACTTTTTGGGTTTATGTGGAGCCATTTTTATTTCAATTTTTGAATTCTGTACTTTGGGGCGCTTTCTTCTATTTTTTGAATTCTGTTTAACATTTTGTGGATTTTTAGATGCATTAGAAATTTCGCTATTGGGTGTAGTATTTTCAGATAAATAAACTGATGGTTGAACTTTAGTTGAAAGTGCGGCGAATTTATTAGAAGTTGTAGTAACTGGGTTCGTTTCAGTTGATAAAGATGAGGCAGAGGTATTCAGGCTATTGTCAGGGGCAGATGCAGAAATGGGTTCAGGTAATCGAGATCTTGTGGTTCGTTTTATTGAAGATGCGGAAGGCAAGAGGTTTACTTGAGTGGTAGACGACGAAGTGGAAACTGAAGGAATTGAAGGAGATGCATTTGGCTGAGGTATGGATGATAGAGGTGGAAGTAATTGTAAAGGTGGGCACTTGATTTTAGTAATATTTTCATCTGTTTGTGTTGTACTGATAGTAATTGAGGGTTTGGCAACTTGGGCGTAAGTTTGAGATGACTGCGGGGCAATTAATTTTTCGGGCTTCAAGGTATGATATATTTCTATTAGTTTTAATGACTTGAATTTCCTTTTAAGTTTTCCATTAGGACACAGTTTTGAGTCGGAGGAATGAGATTGTGAACAATTGACGCATTTCTGCTCCAGACTGCAATCTGTGGAAGAATGACCAACAGATGCACATCTAGAGCACGTCAATTGCCCACGAAAGGAAGTTTGAGAGTGACCGAACAGCGCAGAAGGTTCGGTATGTAGGGACGGATTTTACAATTTAAATAACCGGCTTTTATTGTGTTTGGTAAATTTGGACTATTAAATGTTTTGTGGGAATAATTGTAGTCTTTTTTTACTGTGATTCTCCTGACCTGAGTTACATCTTGATCTGGAAATCCCTCAAGGATTTCAGCTTCAGAAGTGCACAACAGGTCAGGTTCAGAAATGACACCTCGGCTAGAATTAAGGAATTTGTGCGGAGTTACAGTTATATAGGACAATCTAAAAAATATTTCGCGAGCAGAAAAGATTTTGTTTGAATAGAGGAATTCGTTTCAATGAGTAGATCCCCGGAACGTAAACGTTTTACAGATTTCGGTTCACCACCTATTCCTATGAGGGCTTTGTGAACAGCAAAAGGCGACTTATTTGACATTTCATTATTTTGAAGTGAAAGTAGTAAAAATCTCTCTGGTATGTTGTAAAATTTGATCGACGTTTAGAGTGGGTAATATGAGGCCTTTACCCTGGCACAGCAGCATTGGATCCATAAAAACGCGTATACAACTTCGTACTGGCATGCCTCCACCCACCACGGAGTCCAACAAGGGAGGCAGTGTGCCGGTCATCTGGCAAATACCAGGCACGGTGCTTACCCAGAGTACACCCAGAATATAGTGATACAGTCCAGGGTGAGGATTCAAGGGGTAAACCCGCCCTCCCCCTTATCTGCAGCACTAACCCTACAGCAGTGTCTCTTCGGGGACACCGAAGAGAGGTACCACCAGCCGATTGACTGGAGCGGGCTCACTCCTGCCTCCCGTCTACAGCGAAGCGTGGGCCAAAGGTATTCCCAGGACACCATTTTCCTCCTTACGCGACACCGCACACGACAAACATGTGGGTTGGCTAACCAACGGTGTTAGTGGAAAACAAATAAAGCAACATAATCAAATTATTGAAAGAAATATACGAAAAAGAAACTAAATTAACACAATACAAA
>BMAV01003921.1:49830-87015 GCA_019973955.1 Trichonephila inaurata madagascariensis | reverse complement strand
TTTGATGAGATATGGCGGCAAGCCTAGAGATAACAGTGTGGAATTGTTTGGAATAAGGTTAGACGTCCTACAGCTTTGGAAGAAGGATACGCTCATTGCCTCAAAATATAATAAGGATTAAGAAAGCCTGAGTCTTCTCATCTAAAATTACGTAATAGGTATTTCTTCAACCTAGGAAGGAAGGTGACTTTATAAAAGGTAATATTTTGTATAGGAAGTTAGATTAGACAGTTAAATTATTATAATTAAGATAAGTGATCTAGTTGCGCGATCTGACTTGAAAATAAGGTTTAATTGTTGGCTCATTTTCACTTTAAGAAAGTTGTTAATTAGAATTAAGTAATATAAGTTATTCTTAATAAAAGTTGTGTTAAGAATCCAAAATGTCTCATCATTTAGATAATCCCTCACCTCTAGCTTACGCGAATCACTCCAGACATAGTCATCACAGGATGGCTATGTCGCAAACGTTGATCAGCTCGTCCCGCGATAACACGGGGTTGGCTACTAGAACATTACTCCACAACCCCGTTCTTCCACGGGATTGTATTCTTGTGTTGACATACGCGGCAACGGGCAGTGAACGGGTTAAGTGCATACGTCGGTTACAGATTCACCTGTTCACGCACATTCGTCACTCGCTGTATTGAAAACGTTCACGTTCAACAGTCTATCTCGTAGCTGTTCAAGCATTCACTTTGAAAATTTTGTGTTACTTGAGTTATAATAGTAAAAATAGTAATCTGTCATATTTTAATAGACTGTTTTCGTCGAAACCAGGTGTTAAGAAAAGAAAAGCATACTGTCAGTTCACGGCATGCAAAACGCCATCTGTGTAATTAAGAGAGTTAAGTGTATTGTTATGTCTTTAGCAAAGAATATGTGAACTGTGTTTGCGCAAGCCCAACTGCGCCTGCCCAGTAATTCTGATGGGAATGTAATAAGTGTTGTGAGTAAAAAATAAAAAAATACCAGTCCATTAGAAACTGTGTTGTGATTGTGTCATGAGAATAATGAAGGAGTAATGAAGGCTATCGACTAAGAACCATAAAATTGGTTTTTGTGCTAGAGACTCTGGAGTCAACTGCTTAAGTGCTGGAGTTGACCCCAAAATTTGATCCTTACGCAGCCGGAGTATAGGAATTAGCTATTGGATTAAACAAGTAATATAAAAAAATATTTTTAAGTCAATTCCTACTTAGATCAACAAAGAAAATTTTTATTTTAGCTACTTTTCATTAAATAGCTACAATTAATATAAATATGTATATATATAGGACAGAATCACAACATTAAGTGGTAATTAGTTTTTTAATTATCATTAAAGTATCGTATTGTCCTTTTAATTTCAGTCCTACAGAAAGCTTTAACACGCCAGAAAAAAACCTTTTCAAGTTTTGACACAAGTCGCCAAAAGGGTCGTTAAGTCGCCAAAGTGGCTGTATTTGTAATTCTTTAAATAATTAGTTTTAATCAATTATTTTTTATTATTATAGTTAAATTATTGTATTGTCATCCAAAATGATCCTGTATATAAAATTTCAGCTCAATTCAGCGCTTTAAAATGTATTTTATTAACGATTGAAAATTCCACCAAGATAAATAAATAAATATACAAATATATAAATAAATAAATATATAGACAGTGCGAGCTAATAGTAGGAATTGAAAAATGACTGAGTGAAGCTAATGTGTATTCGTATTACGAAGCAAGTTCGGCGACCGGTTATGTGAGGTAGGTGAGATCAATGATCTTTGAATTTTTATGAGAATTTTAACTATGTCTTTAATTGCTAATTTGAAGAAAAAGACGAGTTAAAACTTGTCGCTGAGGAATTAAAACTAACTGTGCCAGACAATGCAAAAGTTCTTGATTTGAACATTTTAATTGAAAGTAGTGAATTGCATAAAAAAAGAAACAGAATTAGTTAAAAATATTATTGACTATGTGCTGTTGAAGAAACGAGAATTAAAAAATCTGCGAGGGAATTAAAATTAGAGTTAGAAAAAATAAAATTAGCGCATAAGCGGTCAGAAAGTGGAACAAATTTAGAGTTAGAAAAAATTAAGTTAGCGCAGTTAGAGAGAAGCCATTAGAGCTTGCTAATATTCGGAAAGATTTACCACATGATTCTTCACTTTCAACAGTGAGCGCCACCGAAACATGTAACAATATTAGTATCGAAACGTTAATAAAAAGTGTCAAAAACATTAACTATCTCTGCACCCTCACGCGTTGATTCACATAATTTATTTTTTCAGTCATTAGAGAAAGCATTCAAAACGAAAGAGGTTCCCGAAGAATGGAAATCGAAAATTCTTTTAAATATCCTAGGAGAGAGAGCGAATAATTTAATGAGAGAGAGAGATTTATGTGTCAGAGGAAAAATTGCGCAGTTATGATAAACTAAAAAATTTAGTTTTGAAAGAATTTCAGTTTACACTGCAAGAATGCTATAATAATTTTCGCAAAACTCAAAAATTAAATTCAGAGAGTTATGTTCAATTTGCGTCTAGATCAGGGGTAGAGAACCTTTATGGATCGACGTGCCATTTTTTCTAAGGAAATTTGTAAGGAGGTATAGACGTGCCATCAAGTAATTTTGACTAGTAGTTATTAGGATAATAATAAAACCAAATATATATACAAAAACTCGAAACTCTTTATTTACAACAAAAATACATTTTGCATTGTATAGTAGTGAATGTTTTATTGATACAAGTTATTCACATGAAGTTATGTTAGTGTGACTTCTGTTGTTGCAAATTATAGAAGACAAATAATTTATATTAGGATTGTTAGATGTTACTTTTAGCAGAACGCATGCTGAATTGGAGTCACCTGCCAAACGGTTTCTAAGAGAGCTTTTAATATTATTCATTTTTGAAAATAATGATTCCCACCATAAGTAGAAGCAAATATGGCTAAAATAGCATGATACAGTTCCTTTAAACAGCTAAATGTATCTAAAATAGAATTCCATGTTTCGAAAACTTCGTTACTGGCATTTTTACATACATTGCTTGTTAAACTTTCTGTTTCAATCAATTCCAACTTTTTCCTTGTTTCAATAAATTTTTGAATCTTTATTGAACTAGACTGAAAAAAGTCAGTTGCATTTCAAATTCTTCAATTTCCAACCAATCGAATTGGGACAAGTTCAGTTTGTAAAATGGAGTTACATCAGGGTACATAATGAACTTGAGCGTTTCCGATAATTCTTCGAACTGAGAAAATCTTGTTGAAAATTCCTTGATCGAAGAAACAATTATGGAAATGAGTTCTCCAATAACTCTTACTTCGCCTCGTTTTTCGTGTACATCTAACCGACTACTTGTGTTTGTCCGTAATACTTCATTGTGATTTTTGTTATTTTGAACTAAGATGCAAATCGGTTTTTTTTTCAGTGGCGTGCCCAAAATATTGCGTCGCGTGCCATTGGTTCGTCATCCCTGATCTAGATTAAGTGCAACATTTGAGTATTACTGTCAGTTACGAAATGTTAACGAATTTAAGTCAGTATGTGAATTAATTGTTGCGGATAAAATGATGAGCACTATTGACAGAGAATTATTGACTCATATTAATGTAAAACAAGGAGAAACATTTTTTAAACCCCACGAGTTAGGGCGAGAATGTGATATTTATTTATCTTCTAAAGGTAAAATTAAAAGTGAGTCCTTCATTCATTTCATTTTCAAGTCCTTCACTGGAAATGAAAATAAACGATTTGATTTCAATAAACAACAAAGATATAACAGCTCGCAGAGTCAGAGAGGAGTTTCGAGCATATTTTTTTCTGAAATAAAGAGTGAAAAATGTGTGTTGTGTAAAAATGAAGCACACATGTGCTTTGCAATTTTACCTTCAGTTTAAAAGTTTTTCGATAAATGAAAGAGTAATTTTGTTAAAAACAATAAAATGTACTTTAAATGTCTATCCCCCCAGAATGTTGTGTTAAACAGTGTCGCTCTAGAAATTGCATAATTTGTAAGAAGCCACATAATAAATTGCTTCATTTTCAAAGAGAAATAAAAAGTATCCAAACTCCCCATTCGGTCCTTGAAGAGAAACCGCAAACGATATATCGTAATTCCACTCCCCTTCCTTCCATTCCTAATTAAAATATAAACAATCAAGAAATCGTGGCGACTACATTTAGTCATAACAAAATTAAAAAATGCTTATTGAGCACTGCTCGCATATTAATTAAGGATAAATATTCGAATTGGCATGAATGTAGGTGTTTGTTAGACGGAGGCAGTATGGTTTGTCTTATTACAAATGAGTGCGCCAATAAATTAAAGTGAAAAGATTAATACTACTTTGATCTCATGTTTAAATGATGCCTCTATGATTGTTAACGGGTGCGTTAAAACGACAATTTTAAATAAAAATAATACATTCGTGAAGGATTTAAATATGTTAGTAGTTAAGAAAATCACAGATTTTATTCCAAACAACACGTTTAATACCAGTGTTAATATGTCAGATATAGTGGAGTTAGCTGATGATCGTTTTAATATTCCAGATAAAATACACATGTTGTTAGGTGCAGAAATATTTTTTGAACTATTGAGACCGGAAAAATTTAAGATAAAAAATTCAGATCTAATTTTACAAAACACGGTTTTTGGATACGTTGTAAGGGGTAATATAGATCCATTAAATGAAACTAAAGTTCATTGTGCGGTTTGGTTAGGGACGAAGATTTAAATAAAACATTGCAAAAATTTTGGGAAGTAGAAAATGTGGAGATGGTGCAAACAAAAAAAATAATGAGGCTAGTTTATGCCAGGAACACTTTATGAAAACGTATTCTAGAGACATTGAGGGACGATATGTAGTTAAAATGCCCCTTAAAGGTGATCCAAATTGCTTAGAGAATTCCAGGGGCATTGCTCTAAAACGATTAAATGCATTATGGCTTAGATTGGAAAATCATCCACGATATCTAAAATTGTATAGAGAATTCATGCAAGAATATGAACAATTGGGACATATGCGAGAAGTGACGTTTGAAAATGACAACCCGAAGATGAACTATTTCTTACCTCATCACATGGCATCTATAGACCCGAGAAAAGTACTGTGACGTCTCTCGCGTTCTTCTTCTAACATAACTCCTAAGTTCTTTGACGGCCACGATTAATGGCAAAACTTTTCCAACCCAATACCAAGAAGAGAAACAGGACGAAAATGCAAATGGGATATACTTTAAAAGGATAGAGGGTTTGGTGAGATAAAACGGCAAGCCTAGAGATAACTTATTGCGGAACTGTTTAGAACAAGCGTTAGACGACCTACAACCAAGGAAGAAGGATAAGCTCATCGTCATTAATAATATTGTTAATTATAAGAAGGATTAATAGTGCCTGAGTATTCTTGCCTACAAGTAGCAAAATAGGAGTGTCTTCAACTAAGGAAGGAGGGTGACTCTATAAAAGGTAATATTTTGTATAGGAAGTTAGATTAGGCAGATAATTAAATATAATTAAGATAAGTGATCTAGTTGTGCGATCTGACTTGCATATTCAGTTTAATTTGCCGCTTATTCTCACTTAAAAAGAGAAAGAAGTTGTTATTTAGAAATTAAGTAATTTAAGTTATTCTTAATAAGTTGTGTTAAGAATCACAAATGTCTCATCTTTTAAATAATCACACCTCTAGCTTACACTTGGATCCCCAAGACATAGTTATCGCAAGGATGACTATGTCTCAATTTTCCTAAGGTGAGAGTGGTCTTCAATGCATCTAGTCCTACAGAGATAATGGATTATCACTCAATGATATTCAGTTCAACGGAGGTGTCATCCAAGATGACTTATATGCTCAGATGATTGAATTTCGTACTACCGATATGCGCGACCTGCGGACATTAAGAAAAATGTATAGAATGATCTAATTGTGTGATTCGAACAACGCTGTCTACAACAAATGTGTGTGGAAGGACGGTAAAAATGACCGAGTAAAAACATGAGCTTCAAACGGTCTACGCATAATACTATACTTAGCGCAACGAACATTGAAACAATTGTCTATGATGAAGAAAATAAATTCCCTGTGGCAGCACCGGTCCTTCGAAGCAAATGCTATATGGACGTGCGTTATGCGGTTGGAAGCAGAAAGAGGCTAAGAATACAACATCAGTTAATTGCAATTTTTGAAAATGCAGCCATGGAATTACATAAAAATCTGCGAAAATCATTCTGAACTTTCGCAGTGTATAGAAAATAGATCTACGATTTCTAGACAAGTAGACCAAAACTTATTGGGTGTGTCCTGGGACCCAGTAAGAACACTTTTCCTTTAAAGTTGACATTACCTAGTGATTCGTATACAAAGAAAGCGTTTTACCAACATATTGCCAGACTGTTCGATTTTTGGGACTTGTGGGATCCGTGTTGTCCAAAGCAAGATGTATGCAAAAAGCTTTTGGAGATTTAGTATTATTGACTGGAAAATCCACTCCCCAGATAAAGTGTATTATGAATGACACCAGTTGTTAGTGGGCTAGAGAGCCTAAATAGCATCAATATTGTGAAAAGACGTGTAGTGATTGAGAATCCTTCATCTAAAAGAGATTCATGGCTTTTCTGATGCGTCAGAGCGTTTATACAGGCTGCAATTGGCAGTACACAATTAAAAAATAATTCGGGGTGACTTTTAGTGAGATTAGTACTAAATTTCCTGGTGGAGTGCCTAACTATTTCCAGATTAGAGTTATGTGTATTGGTTGTCGCTTTTGTCAAACTTGTGGGAAACGAGTAATTGATATTGTCTTGAAACTAGAATCAGTTAAAAGAAGTTTATCTGTGGACTGATTCAATGATAGTGTATCTCTTGGCTACAAAGAACCGATGGACCTTAAAAACATTTGTGCAGAATAGAATTGCTAAGATTAAAAAGATTTGTTCCCTGTACGGCAATGGAGACATGTGCCATCCAACCAGAATCCTGCAGATTTTATTTCTCGTGGAGTGAATCCTGACAAACTGAAACATGAACTGTGGTGGAACGGTCCAGGATTTCTATCTGGCAGTGATTATCAAGAACAAAACTGTGAACGTGAGTAGAAAACAACGATGCGTACAATTCAGAACTGAAGAACAGTGTTCGTGAAAAACTTGGGAAGGAAGTGCCAGTATACTTAACATTTGTGTGAATGACTTTGTGAACAATTTGTGTAATATTAGTAACAATTGTTTAACCATTCTGCGTATCTTAAGTTATATTTTTAGGTTCTTAAACAACGCCAGGAGGAAGGTCAAAGCCAATGGCCCACTAGAAGCAGATGAGTTGGAAAAAGCTGAAGTATTCTTGATAAAAGATGTACAAAGTCAAGAATTTTCGGTAGATATTAAATGTCTACAATAACAACAACGAGTGTTGCCCAAGAGTAAATTGAAAAGTCTCAACCCGTTTTTGGATTCAGATGAAGTGCTTAGAGTGGGCGGCCGATTAGGTTATACAAATTTCGATTTTAATCAAAAACATAAAATTATTTTATCCAAAACGCATAAATTGTCATGTGTAATAATTGAATATTTTCATAACAAATACTTCCATGTTGGTGCCTTTTCACTTTTGAATCATGTTGGCGAAATATTTTGGCCTCTCAAGGGTCTCAATCTTTATAGAAAAATTGTGCATAAATGTATTGTATGTTTTAAGTGTAAACCTGTTATAACATTTCAAATAATCGGCAACTTGCCTAAGGAAAGGGGGGAAGGGTTACCATTGACTACCCCTTTAACTGCTCAGGTGTAGACTTTTGTGGTCCTTTCTTCACATAAAAAACAAAGGCCAACGCAAAGGAAGTTTGCATAAAATCATCTATGTTTGTATATTTATCTGTTTCGTGTTTAAAGCTGTACACATCGAAGTAGTGTCTGATTTAACTTCCGATGCATTTATTGCAACATTGAAAAGATTTATGTCTCGAAGAGGGAAATGTGCAAAATTATTTTCTGACAATGCCAAGAATTTTGTAGGAGCTAATAGGGAAATTAAAAAAACTTCATGAAATGGTTAGCAAACCAGATGATCAATTAGCTAGATGCTTAGCGGCAGAAGGCATTAAGTGGAAGTTTATACCCCCTAGATCACCCAATTTTGGTGGTCTATGGAGGTTGCTATTAAATCCTTTAAATATCACCTAAAAAGGGTTATCAGGGGAATAAATTTGACTTATGAGGAATTTTTAACGGTGATAGTTCAAATCAAGGGTATGTTAAATTCTCGACCTCTTTGCCCTTTGTCTGCTAATGAGAATGATTTTGAAGTGCTTACTCCCGCTCACTTCTTGATTAATAGATCCTTGAATTCTATTATTGAGCCTAACTTGATAAAAATGTAAAGGAGAGTTACCTTAAGAAATGGGGAAAAAAATTACTAGAACAGTGCAATTAATGTGGAAATTTTGGCATCGCATTTATCTTAACCAAATGCAACAAAGGTACAAATGGATGTTCGAAAAAAACAATGTAAAAGTTGGAGATTTAGTGCTCTTAATTGAAGAGAATTTACCACCATACGAGTGGTTATTAGGAACAATTATTCAGGTTTATTTATGAGACGATAACAAAAATCGTGTAGTTAAAGTAAAAACACAATTTAGTACTTGTGAAAGAGCCCTATCTAAAGTTTGTGTTTTGCCAATGCTGCGAAATAATTAAGTACTATTGATAAAAAAATTTTTTTTGTGTTTTAATTAATTCAAGTGAATTGTATTGTGAATTGTATTTTTTATTAGTGCATTTTTCTTTAAGAGTCTTTTGTGCAATTTGAGCAGTGAACAATTTAAATACATTTTGTGTAAATAACTAGTACAGTGATTGCATGGTGTAACCAGTGCAATGCGGGGCGGTATGTCAGTTCACGGCATGCGAAATGCCATCTGTGTAATTAAGAGAATTAAGTGTATCATAATGTTTTTAGCAAAGAATATGTGAACTGTGTTTGCGCAAGCCCAACTGCGCATCTCCAGTAATTCTGATGGGAATGTAAAAAGTGTTGTGAGTAAAAAATAAAAAAATACCAGTCCACTAGAATCCTAAAATTGGTTATTGTTTTATTTTATACATTTGAAATTACATTATTTTATACATACAATTTTATAACAGAATGGGAAGAACATTTTTTTTACTATGATCAGTATGGCGTGAAGTGAGAATCTATTTAAGGTTTATTCCACGCCATATAAATAGTAAAAATAAATGATAGAAAAGTTTAAACATATTTTTAATTTACAGCATTATAAAATATTATAAGAATTACTTATTACCCAGGTTGAAACATGGAAATTGAATAAAAAAGGGGAAAGCACGTCTTTCCTCGTGCGAGAATCAGAGAGAGAAGTTAGAGCGAGAGTTCGTTCATATCCAGTTCACTTCTCTCTGCTCGCCAGTTAGTTCAGTTAAAGTGGAATAGGTGGGTGCGGGCACGCCACAGTACTCAGTACCGAAGGTACGAAAGTCATAAGATTTTTCATATGATGAAAAGTCCTTTGATTCACAGTCTATGAAAATTCTACAAGTACTTCGGGTTGAATCTAATCTTTCTACCAGAGCGAGGTCGTCGCTGGGCCATGGGCACATTTTGATCAAGTCTAGGAGGAAGTACAACCGGGAACCGGATGGTTAGCACTGCCATACTTCAGAAGGGCTCCTTTGTTGAGGTCTGTGTCATTCAACAAGAAAAGCGGCTTAAGATCGATACTGATCGTGTGGAGGTCCTGTCATTTATTTTGATTGTAAAGTTAGCGTAGGTCCTACTCAAAACTTCAAATGGTCCTTGATAGGGTGCTGTCAATGATGGTTTCAATCCCTCGACCCTAACAAAGACATGAGAGCAGGTTTTGAGGGGCTGTATTGCACAGCGAAACATGAGGGTAGATGAATGACGGGAAACAGAAAGTTAACTTAGAGTCCCGAATGTTTCTCTCAGCACTTAAGAGAAACTCGGAGGTCAGTTGAGGTCTGACTTGAAGGTTCAAGGAGAATTCTCTTGGAAGCACGATGGTTTCCAAATGCCATTTCAGCGCAGGATGCATTCAGGGAATTATCAGTGCGCTCGCAGAACCAGCAGGACCACTGGTAGCGAGATCTGTCCATTTTGTATCGTGACACCGAATAGCTTGCTTGAGGGGTACGATGAAACATTCAACCATGCCTTTCGAAGAAGGGTGGTACAAGAGTGGTTCGAATTCGTTGCCTATTCCCAACTTATTTGTTTCGGGCTGTAGAGACGAGACTGGAACTGGCCTCCTTGGTCTGGTTATGATGGCGGGCTACACCCAGCGGCGCGATATCCAGTTAGTGATGAAGCGTTTTGCCACGGCTTCAGCGGAGATATCACTGACGAGAATGACCTCCGGCCATCGGGTGTAGCGATGAATGCATGTCAACAGGAAGGGGAAGCCATCAGATGGTGGAAATGGTCAACTAGATCGATATGGACGTGCTGAAATCTCAACGGTTGGAGCAAAAGGCTGTATAGGGGATCACAATATGCCTCTGGATTTTTTGCATCGTTGGCATGGAATGCAACATCGTGTTCATTTAGCAGTGTCTTTAAACATGGACGGCCAGACGAAGTGATTAATGGCGGATGAAGTGCTTTGTGGCACGATACCTGGATGGGAGATAATGGAAAACCCGAAAATACTTCAAAGCAGTTCCTCTGGCACATAAGCCGTACTTTTCTCTACTGACATCACAGAAGATTTCAAGAGCATTTCCCATTTTTAAAGGTTTTAATTTAATGGATAAGTCATTGGAAGAAGTATAAGGTTTAAGTTCCTCACATCTTTGGTTTTGACTATCGGCTAAGTGTTGGAGATCAGTGGTTGAAAGATTAAGGGCATTAATTCTTGAGAGGGCATCTGCCACGGAGTTATCGAATCTGAAACATGTCTGATATCTGTGCGTTTGCGATATGAAATCAAGATGCCTGAGTTGACAGGGAAGAACACGAGTCCGAGATTTTATTAAACATAAAAGTTAAGGGCGACGATCTGTGAATTTTATAAAGTATGTCCTTCCAACTGGTGCCTAAATTTTTTGCTAAGTATTATAGCAAGAAGTTCCCTGTCGCATACGTGCTGTATTTCGTTTCTGTTGCACTCAGTTTACGTGAAAAAACATGATAGGTTGAGGACCATTTTCCGTCAAAGCAATTTAATGCACCTCCAACTGCGGAGTTGGACGCGTCACCAGTAAACAAGAGGCGCTGTTGATCGGGGGTGCAGGATAATTTAGGGTTGCAACGTTAGCCAATGATGATATGCATTGCATAAATGCGGTCTCTGCTTCCTCGTTCCAGGAACGGGACGTTTGTCGTTTTAACAATTAGTAAACAACTTGTTAGAGGTGCTTGTACTTCGGCTGCATGGGGTAAAACGTCTATAAAAAATTTAACATGGCCAAAACATAGTATGAAATAGTATCTGGCTTAGGAAAATTTGCAATGGTTTCGACTTTATCCAGGAAATGGTTTAACACCCTCAGGTGTTATGAGACAGCAAGCTTTACAGATGTTTTTATACAAAACATTTATCAGGGTTTAACTTGAGACCGTGATCACTTAAACGAGAAAAGATTTGATGTAAGTGGTCAAGGTGTTCTAGTCCTCGGAGGAAGATACTTATGAGTAAAGTCATCAAAATATAGGTCTAAAATTCTAGATGAGCTAAAGACTTGATGCATGTGTCTCTGAAATGTTTGACCGGAATTTCGAAGTCAAAGGGCACTTAACGGTATACTCGAATAGACCAAATGGAGTAGTTACGGCTGTTTTAGGAATATCCGAGATTGGATTTATTGCTGACTGATGATACGCTCGGGTCAAATCAAAGTAGTGGGTATAGTTTCCATACAGATTTTGAGTACAGTCTTGGATGTGAGGGACTGTGGATGTATCGATCCGGGCACGACCAACTGAATTTAGTCTACATTATTGTCACCACAGGGTCGATACTCTCCATTAGATTTTTAACAATACAGTGGGCTTTCCCAGGGCTCTTTGACGGACGGAGTATACCTTGCGCCATAAGGTATTTGAACTCTTTCTTAACAGCTTTTAAAATTGTGGGTGCGAGGCGACGAGGTTTTTGTGAAAATTGGGGGCTTTAGTTTTCTATGTGATGAAAAACTTGATTCGAAGTATGTATTTATCGGTTGTGAAGGGTTCGTAATTCGGGATATTGTTTTAAACCTTATCGAGCAGGCTTATTGCCGTGTATATTGCTAGATTAGATGCTACAGACTTAATTTTTTAGAAGTTGGCCGTTCGAAGAAAGTTTAGTGTTGGCGTCGATAACTTTCTATGATGTTTTGCTCGACAAGCAAGTGATAAAATGTTTTAGAAATCAACCCCAATGATGATTGGTTGGCTTACATCTGCGATTACGAAAGACCAGGTAAATTGGCGTGCGTAAACCTAAATCAGTAAATTCGTTTTGTGCCATAAATCACCAACCATTTTTATTGCCACTCGCAGCGTACAAAGTTAAATGCTTGTTGAACTTTTAGCGTACGTGGCGCGAAAAGATTTCGGAATAACAGAAATATCCTCTCTGTATCGATTAAAAAAGTTATCTTAGAGGAATAATCGGCCAATAAAATGCGGTTAATGAGGCGATCGGCAATGAGGCCAGAAGACGATCGCGATTCTAGTTTTCCGAACGAAAAGAGCATGGAGTTAGCACACTTCTTCAGCTTTGTACTTAAAATTTGTATGTTAAAAACAATATCAATTTGTGGGTTTTTGGTACCTTTTAAAACGATTTCACTTGAATTACTGCGATTGCGGGAAATGGTTTGAGTTACGGGCTGGGCTACGGGACGCTTCACGAAACTAGTTGATTCGCTTACTTGCTGCGTAAGTTGAGCAATTTGTTGTTCCTATTGTGCAGTTTTTGTCAGATGTTGCTGCAACTGAATTAATTCCTTGGGAAAAAGTCAGGTCATTGATTTTACCAGCAACAGTAGCTAGCTGATCTAAGTTTTTCGTTGAGAGCAGCAGAATTGTTTGCGTTCCGTTAGGCGAAGCGTCGAGCCACAACGATTTCAGAGTGGCTCGCCAACATTATCGCCTGCGAGGGAACATGCGCATAAGGAGCTGTATTGGCCCGTTGGTCCTAATTCTAAACCCTGGAGGAGAGTTCGAATTTAGAATCCTCACTTTCTGAACGCTTTTAACGATTAAACGCTTTTAAAGCTTCGTACTTTTCAGTTTTTCAGGTGGTTTTAGAACCAAGTCGCTAACATTTAAAATGTCTTACTCAAGCAGCAGACAGAACATAATTAGGGTAGTGGTACATCATTTAAATTTTTCCCTAAATCGAACTGCGCCTCTAATCGCACAAACATAGCGCTGGGTTATGTTTCCGAAAGGTGGTGGTTTTGACTGCCACGTGGGATATCTGGTTACTATCATTCATTAGGCATATTGGAAGGTAAATAAAAATCTTTTTACATAAGTATATTTTACGTTGAAAAACAAACGTTAGGAAAATGAAATTATATTTGCGTAAAATATGAATACAGGATTAAAAATCTTACATGCATGCGATACATAAAAAATTATTTCTTCGCGAAATGGGCAAACAGTTTTTGAAAAAAAAAATTATTCAGAGTATGTTAAACGTGAGTGCAACAGGAATTTTTGAAAAAACATATAGCACGCATAAATGAAAAAGAAAAGTATTAAAACTTACGGTTTTTCCAGCGACAGCTCAGGCATGAAATGATCATAAATCGATGGTGGGAAGAATCCGAGGATGAGATTAAAATTAGAAAATTAAAGTTAACGTTATTATTTTTAAAATGAACTGGATGTTAACGGATTGCGCTCACGCGTGTTCAGGTCACCAATTATGGCGTGAAGTGAGGATTTATTTAAGGTTTATTCCACGAAATATAAATAAATGATAAAAAAGGTTAAACATATTTTTAATTTACAGCATTATAAAATATTATAAGAATTACTAATTACTTAGGTTGAAACATGAAAATTGAATAAATGGGAAAGCACGTCTTTCCTCGTGCGAGTCAGAGAGAGAAGTTAGAGCGAGAGTCCGTTCATATCAGTTCACTTCTCTCTGCTCGCCAGTTGGTTCCAGTTAAGAGGAATAGGTGGGTGCGGAGGCACGCCACAATCAGTGCAAAACGTATATGTGCTATAAATGTCATGTAAATGTGGACTTCCAAAAAAAAAAAAAGAAACGTTGAAAGGCATTTCTTATGTATAGATGAAAGTTTTGATACAGATTTTTTCCGTCAGAAAGCGAATTGTGTAAGCAAAAATTAGAAGAATTTTAATCACAATTAATTGGACACAACAATCATGTTTTATTAAACTCAATACTGTATCTAAGGCTGCAACAGTTGCATCTTTTCGTATAAGTTATGTGTTAGAAAAACATAAGAAACCTTTTGCTGATGGAGAAATGATAAAAAAAAAAGAAAAGAAATTGTTTCTGAAAGCCAGCATTCATTATTTGATTAATTCAAGAATAAAAATGAAACTATTTCCGCAATTATAGATCCTTTATTATTATTATTTTTTCTCACTACACTTACACCAATGGGTGGACAGTAATACTTTGAAAAAACCCTGGAAAAGTCTGCCCACCCTTGCTGTAGATCATAGATGAAGTGAAATATTTTTAAATAATTTGAATAGAAAGAAATGCTTCTTCCAGTGCTGGTTAGGGGCGGGTGGCCAGGGGCTCGGAATAAGCCGGACTTACCAGATCTTCTGGTTATAAATTTCGATTCGCCAGTGCCAAGGGGTCCTGAGATCTGCTCCCAGGGTCCGAAATGAGCTTAAACCGGCACTGGTACAAAGCGACGAAAAATAAAGAATCCTTACAAGTTCCTAAAAAAGATTCTCTCTTTTATCTACATATAGCAGTTTCAACTCTACAAATTTCCATATAAAACATTTAAACTTATATTAATGTTGACTAACTGTAAAATCCAGCGTATAACACGTACTTTTAACACCGAAAATAAGATGGAAATTTCCAGGTGCGCGGTTATATGCCGGGTAAAAAAAATAATACTTTAAAAAAGAAAAAAAGAGAGATGAGCATTAAAAAAAATTAGAGTTCTACTCATATCAAAATACACAGTGCGGCAAATAAGTTTTAAGAACCGTCCCAGAGTGCAGGCTGTAATAGTGCCATTATTGCAAATGCGCATGTGTCATAATGTCCATGGTCTGCTGACACACTATGAACAAGTTGACGGCATTTGGGAAAGTAGCTGAAAGATGCAGCTACTGCAGAAAGCTTTGCAGAAGTGAATTTTTTTTCATGTTGATTTTTTAAGATGAATAAAAGAGCTGTAATCAAATTTTATGCAAAACTTGGTAAAAGTGCTTCAGAAACATACCCGCTCATGAAACAAGTTTACGGTGACTGTTGTTTAAGTAGATCAAACGTTTTTGTGTGCCACAAACGTTTTTTGGATGGAAGTGATGCGGTAGAAGATGGCCAGCGTAGTGGAAGACCAATTTCATCTAGAACACCTGAATTTATTGAGAAATTACAAAATTTTGTAGCAAACGATCTCTGTGTGTCATTAAGAATGATGGTAGACTCTTTAAACATCAACAAAAAAACAATTCGAACCATCCTGCATGAAAATTTGGGCAAAACAAAAGTGTGTGCTAAATTTGTTCCACACACTTTATCTCCTGAACAAAAAGCAAAGAATTGGATATGCAAAAACATCATTTCAGCCACGGAAAACGATCCAAACTTCTTGAAGTCCATTGTTACAGGTGTTGAAACCTGGTGTTTTCAATATGACCCTGAAACAAAGCGAAAAAATGCGAAATGGAAGTCAGAAAATTCTCCGTAAGCCAAAAAACAAGGGAAATTCCACCAAAAACCAAAACACAATGCTTATTACATTCTTCGATGTTAGGGGTACTACCCACAAGGAATTTGTTCAAACTAGATACAGAGGTCAGTACTATATAGCTGTTTTAAGGTATATGACTACGTTCGGTACCATGATTTTAAAAAAGCGCATAAATGTATAATTTTCATGATATTTAGTGTCACTTAGATTAGAATACATGTATAAAATTGTTTTAAGGACATTATGACAAAAATTATTTAAATACAATATTTTGGCAAAAAATTAACTTAGAATAACCTATTTTCCAAATGTTCTCCTTTTGTAAAAAATGCTTCTATTGTATTAATTTTTTGCCTGTATATAGCTCAGACCTCTGTTCAGAGGCTCAATTATGATTTTTGAAAAATTCACATTATTTTCAGAGTTGCAACCATTTGAAATAATTATCGGCGTATTTTCTTAAAATTTCTCCCTTCTGTTTTCGTAAAACATGGATAAACCGACCCAATTTATGTTTTAAAAAATTCTAGTTGACCCTGTACAGAATCTGAGCTACAGACAGGAAAAATTATTATAATAGGCTTTTTTTAAAAAAGGAGAACTTTTGGGAAAAATAGGTTTATTCTAAGTTAATTTTGGCAAAATATTGTACTTAAATAATTTTTATTGAAATACTATTTTTAAAACAATTTTATATACATTGTTATTCAAGATGCTAAATATCATAAATATTATCCATTTACTGTTTTGCAAAATCACTTTCCCAACGTAGTCGAAATCCCAAAAAAGTGTTTGATGGGGAATTGTCAGAATACAGCTAAAAACAGTTGGGTTTTTTTTTTCCCGAAAACCCCAGTCAACCCTCCTTGTGGTTCGCGATTTTTAAAGAAATAATGTCTGTGTGTTGAACCATCCACCGTATTCCCCTAATTTAGCACCCGGGTTTCCTTGTTCTCAAACTTAAAAGAAAAAAAGGTTTTTTTGGGGGGTATTTAAACCCTTTAAAAAGTAGTTCGACGCATGCTTTGCAGGCCAACAAAGTGATTTACAACGGGCGTTCGATTTTTTAATAAATTGAAAACAAGTGCATTTCCCAAAGTCCTTTTCGAATAAATAACCAAAACAGGAAAATTTCTTGTTTATATACCCTTTTTTGGACACAGCCAAAACTTATTTGCCGCACTGTTTGTTTTTTAAAAGTGCCCATACGTCGCAATTTGACTGTAACCCCACTGGGATGCAATTTGATACAGTAGGGCTAGGGCCTGTTTTTTTTTTGTTCGCCAAGATAGGCGAAAAATTTTACAATCGTAAATTTAAAAAAAACAAAAAACTTTTTTATCCCCCAGGAACAAAAATTTTTAATTTTAAGTCTGGGAGACTAATAGCTGATGGGGTTTTTTTTTATATATAACTCCCCGTAAATCTCTTGTGAGTTGATTTTTGATTGGAATATTTAAAGTCCCCCTGTTCAGCTACACGGGGCTTTTGGCGACGGACCCGTAATTTTTAACCATGGTCAAGTGACGTGGGCGACACCGCGGGACCCCCCCAAATACCCCACCACACCAACGGGGGACGTTTAGCCCCGACGATTTAAGAGCATCGCTGCCCCCACACGGCGGGTCTTTAGCGGACTGGGGGCGAACTCGTGACAAGGAAAAACGGTCCGTACCCATACCCTCGGCTACCGGGCCACAAGTTGATTTTTTTGCACCTTCCAACGTCTCTGCTCAGCAAAAAAAACACATTGTTTCAAATTTTGTGTAATGAATCTTAAAATAGAGTAAATAATTTATATCTGAAATGTAATACATTTATTACTTTTTTGTACTTATTTTATGTTAAAATCTTGCCCTCATTTTCCCTTCGAAACCTAGTTTTATTATGAAATAAAAAAAAAGTGATTATACTGATCGAAGGAATAATTTAAAAGTGGAGCGCGCACTGAGGCATGGCGTAGACAAAACAAAAGGGAATGTTTTGCTTCACCGCTGCTTGGCGCGATTCCTTAATCGCGCCAAAAAGCGCTTGGCGGGTTGCACTCCTATATCAAATCAGTTAGACAGGTTTGGTTACGCAGTCTGATAATTAGGCCGACGATATTATGAAATTAAGGAATTGTGGTTCTAGGAGTATGCTATTTTTTCAAAAGCCTGGGATAATACTTCGAATAAATGACTTCAAAACATAAGAGCATTACATACGTACATTTTTCAGGCTTCTTCATAAAATAGGGGATGCGCGTTTTACGGTGAATATACTAAAAGTTAAAAAATGCAGCTCGAAAATGTAGTGCGCGTTTTTACGGTATATACTAATTAATGACCTTGAAGTGTGCTTTTATATATGAAGCGTTAAAGCGTGAAATCCGTTATTTCACAGAATAACTAGATCAGTCAGTTAAAGTATATAAAATTATTGAATTCTATGATTTAACAAGGTATTCTATAGATGTAGTGAACATAGCATCAGCAATATCATTGGATATAAAGAAAGGTAGGATATTTATATTATTGTGTAACTTTATTCTTGAGTCATAATTGAATTTATTTTTAGTTTTGAAAATAATTCAATCTAATAAACTGATGCATTTATGCCATCATCACTAATTATTTGTAAATTAAGATATTTTATTCCATATGAGAAATTAGTGTTTAAATTTATATTTTTTTTTTAATCTACCAAATCCTTATCTTAAAAATATTAAAAGTTTTATTAATAACATAACCTAAGACTTCAAACATTTTATAGTAATGCCTCGTTATTGTTATGTACCCATCTGTTCATCTAAAAAAAAAAAAAAAAATACATATCCTTACATCTTCCCGGCTGACCATTCTATTTAAATGGGATAACATATTGATTCACATATTTCAGTGAATTGCTAAACATTCTTAATACGGTTAATGTTTTGAAATAATCTGCTTTATTAATTCTGTTCATCATGTTGTGGCTATTCAATCTTAAGAAAAGTAAATTGAAATTTGTAATGTAGGAAAAATTTTGCAAGATGAAAAATAATTGCGCGTTAAAAGCGTGCTATCTTTGCACTCGGATAAATATGGTTCTATTTCACTGAAAAATTTTATTTCAAAGCATTCAGGGGATATTTAATGTTAAAGTAGGCATTAAGAGTATTAAACATTTCAAATAAATTAGAGGATATCTTAATAGTATAAAGTTTTAATGTACATTACGGGATATCCATGTATAATATAAAATTCGGATGCTCCGATTGCAAATGTTATATTTCTTTCAAATACAGAGATCAATTTCGATTCAGAAAATGGGAAAAAAACATCGAGATTTTGAATATAAAGTTTTTTAAATGCCTCAAATATTGTATGAAATATTTCAACGCAATATTTCATTTTTAATTTTTTAAATTTGAAAACATTCGAATCAAGAATTTTAAAGTTAATTGCCAATCATCTTTTTTAAAAGCACAACAGAAGCATATTTGGAATTACAAGAGTTGTGGAATGTCTCGCATTCGTTTCATTATCTTGTAAAGTGTAAAAACTGTTTTTCATTTTTTTAAAAAAAATATTTTCGGGAATGTATGCAAAAATTTATTCAAAAAGCGCAATAAAGCTTTTAACGGTGAAGGATATTTAAAAAAATAAAGAAATTTAACCAAATTTTCAATGTTGCTTTTTATATTTCACTGTTTAAATTTTAATATTCATTATCAGGTTATTATTCAATGTGCATGTATTTCCTTTATACTTATTTTTTATTCTATAAAGGTTTTATGCACATGTCTAAAGTTCACAAAATAACTATTATTTAAAGAAGAATTATTTACATTTTTTGTTTAAATCATTTTCAAAAAAATTTTAGATTGAAGTATGTTAAATGAAAAATACTATTTTTATTTAAAAAAAATTTTTTTTTGATTTTTAATATTTTTACCTAGGCATAATATTTATTTGTAACGAAAAAAAAAATGTAAAATTGGTTTGAATAATATAAAAGGCAAATGACAAAACTTGAAAGTAATCACTACTTGCCTCATTAATGATATTTTCTATAAAAACTTTTTTCCCCTCAGATTTATAGGTAACATTCTTTTCTAATGTATATATTTTCCCACATAATCTTTTTTCCCTGCTGTGGGAACCTGTGTACCAAAAAGCCACTTTTTCAAGCACAAAACAAAGCCACTGGCCCTTTAAAATTGAAACGAAAACATTCATCATTATACCAACTACCATCCAATAGAGTTAATATAAAAACTTAAATAATAAATTCTTTGGGAAAAAAAAGGTTTTTTTTTAATCCCCCGGTACAAAAGATGTCATTGTACCTAGGGGCCCGCAATTTTACCAAGGGGCTTTTCCCCAGAACTTAGGTTTTGCTCTGTAATCAATAGAAAACAAACATACACACATGAATTTAATAAAAGAATTAATATTAGCTAACATATTGATTTATCATGCATCTATTTAATTTGCAATGCACCAAATTATTAACGAGTTACACACGTATTTTTATTCAACATTATAATTTAAAAAACTGGTTACAAAAGTGAGCTGCATACATTGTCGCTCTGAAGCACCAACAGATTGTAGTTAGGGCAATTTGAACACATTTCTGTTGTCAATTTCATAAGTTTCTTCTTTATCATAAAGAAACTTATTTGAACGAGCAATATTCTTCAGAAATTTAACACTATAGTGTTCTTTAACATCTATTATTTCTGCCACAGTTTTCTTGCCTTGTATTTTGTAAAACAACCCCCCCTCCTTTTCAATAGTATTTCTTTCATTAGCTACTGTTACAATTTGCATCATCAGTGGAATGAGAATCTTCAATATCTGATAATTCTTTGGATGAAGTTGCCTTAATTTCAAACTCTGGTTTTTTCACGAGTTTTCTTTTTTTGGAGGGTTTTTTAATAGCATGATATTTTTGATATCTTCCTTTTCTGAAGTGTCAGTCAAGATTCTACCTCTCCCTGGTTTTTGGCCACCTCCGTTGGATTTACTTCGAGAACTTTGCTTATTAAGATATTATTTAGAATTAAGAGCTTCTGTTTTTATAATTATATAAAGAATTTTTTATAAAATGAATTCTTAAGTTTGTGTGTAAACAAAATAAAAATCCTGAATAATTACAATAATGATAGCAAACGTATTTTTTATAAATCAAGCATATTGAAAGTTTTAGAACATAAACACTCCTCTCATGTAAATAGCACCCAATTATAATAAACTTGACTAAATCTAATTGGTTCAGATAATTAAGGCCACTTTCCTCCTTATATTATAAAAACTTTTTTTAGTAAAAAAATAACAAAGAATATTAATTGCAATGTACCTAGGTACAAAGCAACTATGTGGCCCTAGATACAAGACTAGGCAATTTCATACAAAATGTCTTCTGTAGAAAAACCCAGATGGAAAGGGGATTTATTTAAAAGTTACAAACAAAATTATGTACAAGAATTAAAAGAAAAATATTTGACTTTTATCTTTGTAGAACAATAAAAAGAGATGAACTGCAAAATTTTACTTTAGATCATGTAAAACTGCTTTTCATTCATAACTTACCACAGCTTTTTTTTTTGTAAAATTTCAAAATGAATGCCAAAGTAGGAATTGGTGTTGTCACCACCCCCAACTGAGTTATAAAACTTAGAATTAAATATTATTCAAATAAAATGGGGTGGCTCTAGGTACACAGGTCTCCCCTATAATTACTGTGGCACCTAAAACTGTTTGTGTCATTTCTATATTTGTATATATTTTTTATATGCATTCCATTCCATATTTGTATATATTTTTGCATGAATTTCACATTTATTAAGATTCATTGATTACAGTGAAATGTTTCCAAATCCACATGTTTTTTTTTTTATTAATATGCCTCTAATGCTTTACTTTTCATATTTTCTTTGCAAGTAAATGTTTCTTTATTTTATCTGATTGAAAATATTTTATATTGAGTCAGTTTTTACTTAGATGTTTCTTATATTGTTATGAGCCTTTCACGAGTGATATTTCCCCTTTTTCCTGGAAAATACTAGACGTCCTTCTAATGTATTAATACATAGCTTTCAACTGAAAATATTCTAAATGAGAATTATAAAAAAATAATCAATATAAATGTGGAAATATTAGTTTACAACATGAAAAGAAATAAATCTCGTAAGCTTTATATTCCTGACAGCCACTGCGAGTAGCAAAGCATTCCCTCCTTTCGTGAGGCCCCCGAACGCTGTCGCGGCCTGGTCTTTCAAGATTGCTTTGGTTGAGTCCTGATGCTACTCGAAAGCTTGACGTGAGGAGGCACATCATGGCTCAAAACTTCACATTGGCTTGGGCTTGAAAAGGGTGCCAGCTCAGGAATAGCCCTGGTTACATGACAATGGTTCAAATTATGAGATCCATTGCCAATAGCTTGTATTTTTTCTGAGAACGACGCTAATAAACACACAATCCTTGGACTGTATAAGTCAGTGATCCAAGATTAACAAAAGTAACATACTAAGGGTTAATCCTTACTGGGTTTCGTAGATTGTTCATTAATGTCGCACTTTAAATACACTAGTAATTTTAAAAAACTATCACATGACTAGGATAACACCCAAGCTGTGTGTGGTACTCCACTCTACAAATTTCTATACCATGCCAAAACAAAAACTTTCAATCCTCAGCAGCCTAAATGCGTTAATCTCTCTACACAGCAGATCTTTGTTGGCACCAGGATCCGAACCTTTACCTCAAAACAAAGGTCTGCTTACTTTTTTGGTTAAAGGTGGTACAGATTTTCTATCATCACTACTACTCTGGTTAGTATCGACAATGTAAATTTCTTTTAAATATTACTCGTCAATATTTTAAATTAAAAAAACAACAACAGTGGGTTAAACATTAAGTTTAATTTCAAAATCAAATCTATTATACTCACGAACACATTGATTTAGTTTCTATTTTTTAAAGGTCTTTTACAAATGAGTCGAGATTCAAACCGAACTCCGATTCTTGGCGCATTTGTCTATAGAAAGCCTGAAACATATCTCCAGCATCAGGGGAACGTGATGGTAGGGATGCAATGATTTGAACAGTTATGTTGGGCTACAGGCATTATATTCGACTACGCTGCACACTCATGAATTTCACAAAGGCTTCCCAATTGTTATATAATTTAGCAAGGTTTTAGAACCTGTTATATCAATGTTTAAGGGGCCCAGCTGACCGAGAATACTAGTAAATGGATGATAACAAGTTCATTTTATTCTCAACTGGTCAAGGAGAACCTAGAAAGTAAAGTATATTTGCCCCATGGGTTTGCCAGCCAAATCTTAACCCTCTCTGATGCTCTTCGGAGAACAAACAGATCTCTCACTGTCCACAACCAAAAACCATTCAAAAAATAAAAACTGCTTTGCTACAGATTTGGGATGGACTGCTACAGAGTTTTCTCAATTGCCTCCTACCCAGTATGCTGCCATATTGCATGACCTGTCTCGCAGAAAGAGAGGATTAGATTCATTTTCAGTTCAATATCAACATATCTGACATACCTTTACTAATAGTATATAGTGCATAAAATGATTTTGAAATGTTACATCTCTTTCTCCAAATGCCTTTATATTTCTTTACCAAATTTCATTAAAATCTGTTTCTTAGTTTTTCAGAAATTTGACAATATGCCAATTCTCACAATTTTGCAATTCAGTATATTTTCTTAAAGCAATTTTTAATGACAAAAAGTGGTAATACGTTTTAAAAAATAATTACTCACAGATATTTTCTTTAATGTAAACATTAAAAATAATAGCTTCAGAATTTTTTAATTTTCTTCTCCCTAAAATAGCTTTTTAAAACAAAAAACATACAATATCCATTGCTGAAAATACTTCTTGAAAAGTATACAAGTACTGTTAAACATCTATCCAAATACAAGTTCGAAAAATTATGCATTATGAGTATAAAATTGATAATTTCGAAGAACTGTAAATAAATTACAAACTTTAAAATTACTTTGCTTGAAGGAATCAGGAAATTTGCAGTTTTCTAAATATATTTTATTAAAATCAATTTATAGGAATATTTTGATAGTTTAAATAAGAATAACAGAAGAAAAAAGATTACAAAATATCATTTATTTCATTATCTTCAGTCAAGTGTTGAAATTTGCCAATGAAGTACATAAACCTTATTCCCAATGAAGTGAAAAATAAATAATCTTGTTCATTAGATTGAACCAATTCTTTTTTGGGAAAAGGTTTCTTGTAATCATAATCAATAATTATCTTTAATGATGGGTAAAAGCTAGACATCATAACATATTCTTTACAAACAGCCGTACTTTGGTTCCAGAACTCTCTGAGAAGTTCTATATAATTAAATCCACACCAACCAACAAGAATCCGTTGATACACAATTACATCCAGTAAATACTGAAACTCTTTTTCATCCAAATATTTCCATAAGGAAGCAGCCATTTGCAAGAAAAAGGGTTGCATTGGCCATTCTAAAAAATATTCCAAAATCTGACGTGAACAAGCTTCAAACAATTTTTCTTTCACATTTTCATCTATACAAGACAAACAATAACACAAATCATCATATTGTAAGGTCCTAAATCGTACAGCAGATGTCAACCATTCTTGCTTCTTTGTTGGAGTTAATTTTGTGAAAAAGCCCCGCACTCCTAGGGGGCTGTCAGGGTAACCATAAGCAATTCGATTATAATTCAAAGAATCTCCCCGGGCTATCCAAGATGTCCAAATTTTGGCAATTACTGAACTGCTTATTTCAGCAAAGCATTGTTTTTCATAATCTTTCATTGTGGACCAAAGTCTTTCTATTTCATCACCAAGACAATAATAACAAGCTAATATAAAACGATTGGCAATATGAATACTTTCATCTCGAATTAAAGTTTTTGCTGTCTTTAACCAATCAATAGTTCCACATGACTTCCAATGGAAGATACTTGGTATACGAGCATAGCTAGAGACAATTGGGTCATGGTCTTGCTTCCATTTCTCTATCTCTGAGAAGAGGTATCTAACCACATCCACAAGCTGCTTTTGCAGATTTTTCGCAATAGAACAATTGGCTGCCTTCTTCAAAATTAATTTTTCCCATCTTTTGCTAGACAAGATACACAATGGAAATCGTACTTTTGCTTCATAAGGTTTGTCAGCAGAGTCCCAATAACTTTCACATGAAATTTCGCCTTCATTTTGAGAACGACGCTTGATTTTGGCACATTTCGGTTTCATCCAAGGTAAAAGTTTTTCGATCAGTGGCCATGATAAATAAAACCAAGAGCTTTCATTGTATAATGTTTCCAAGGCCTTGCTAGGTAAAAGACTAATTGGGAATTTTAACTCTTCTTCTAAAGCAATGACCTCCGGATCGTTGCATATAGCAATAGCAACTTTAATGAGAGCTATATGCTGAAGAGATGGAACAAAATTGACGTTCATGAAGTATGCGTCTTGAACACAGGTAAAATTATAGAAATTTGTTGAACTGTAATGAAGGAGGAGAAACATTTAATGTACAAAACTCCACATTGATGAATACACAAAATAAAATCATAAAATATATAAAAAAAGAATCATAATATATAAAATCCTATAAATACAAGGATTAGAAGTTTAATTTCAGAGAAACAAACAAAATCATTTGCATGAAATAAAATTTGCTAACAAACAATAATTAAACATTGCTATGTTAGAATTAAGAGAATGATTTACTAAATAACAATCAAAAAAAGTAAATCAGCTTAATAGCAATATAACAGTAAAAGGTCATCTAAACTAAGAACACTCACCCATGTTTCTATCAAGAAATATTGAAGCATTTGGGGGGGGGGGATACAAATGTTTTTTAATATGCATAGTTAAAAGATTTAATATGCATAGTTAAAAGGCAATCATGCACCACATGATATACTCATAATAATAATATGGTTCAAGATTCTTGAAATATTTCCTTATACAATACAATGTTTCAACAAAACAAGTTTTTTAGAATAAAGAATGCATCTATTTAATAAAGATTTGATATAATTTCAATCAAATACTTGCCCGAACCTTTCCAATAAGAATTTAAATCCCATTCCCATGAGAATTTATTAGAGTGCACAATGATTTAAGAGAAGTACTTAAATAAGAAAAAAATGCAGTAGTTTTCAATCAATCATTTTAATAATATATTTATTTGAATAACATACTAAAAATTTTTTTTTAATATGAATGAAATTTTCGTAAAATAGTTATTAAAGCAAAACAGAAGATGAATTAAAACAAAAATGATAAAGTATATTTTTGATTAATTATTGTCTTAAGGATGTAATTACCCTTATTACATACAGAATTTGTTTTCTTTAACTTTTAATTCATTTTTACATTAGCTCTAACAAGATTTATTTTTAAATTTAAAAACACAAAACAAGAAAAACAATTATGCATATTACCTTATGTAAAAACAATATTAAAAAGTTAAAATCTCATGGAAATTTTCCCTCTTCCTTCTCATAAAATATGAAGATAAATATATATTCATGAAATGTATATTATATTGTAATTGCAAATAACCTGTGCACAGTACTTACATATGAAACCCTTGATAGTAATTTAATTGCTAAAGATTTTACAAGTTATGGTAACATTTTACTAAAAATTTTCTGCCATAAACAGAAAAAAAAATGTTGAAACACATCCAAGATGACTGATGGCATGGGGTTAATACGGAACATGTACTTCCCGATTACCTTTACCAGAAATACAAGAAATGATCTGGAAATAGTTGATCAAATTTCAGGATTAGTTCTTGTGATAAATAGCTTAATTTTAAACAAATGATTTCCTTCGAGATAAAGATAAAAACCTATAGCAGCAATTTTTAAGAAACAAAGAATAAAAAATCATTCAATCACCCTTAAATATAACCTAACATTTCTTATAGAAAAATCAAATTATAAACATTTTAAAATGCATTACATATATGAATACTATTATTAAAAATGGTGGACTGCATCTGTTAAATTAATATCTGATTAATGCTTTCAACTTTCAGGAGAAACTGGAAAGTGATAAAAGCACTCTACAATCCTTTGAAAATTTAAGAGATAAATTACTAATGTTTTTACATAATATAATCAAGAATTTATATGTATAACATTATGTTAGAAATATTGTAGAATTATTTTTATAAAGTTAGATATTTTTTGTAATAAATTAAGATTTGTATCAATCTATCATGAGGAGAATTAGAAGCCAATTGGAAAGAAAAACCTTCAAATCTTAAAGAACATGTAAATACATGCAATTAATGGAAAGTAAAAACACAACTGACTATTATTGACTTCTATTCTCCAACTCTGCATGCATTATCATGGAAACCGAATTCTTTCAAAAATGACCTACTGTGGGGCACGCTGAATCCTATTGTAAATTAGTTTGGCATGCCACAGCTAAAAGGTTGCTGACCTCTGTTATATATACTAATCTCCCGTCTGTGGACAGACCAGATCAGCGAAACCTTTGACTTTAACGAAGTCCGATACTAGAAGTGGACTATCATGGATTTCTTTCTAGTCCATTTCAAGGAAGTCTAAGGTATGCTGAGGTGAAGCCTGTTCTAGCTGGCATTCAGGGCAAATACGAAACCTCTTATTATCTAATGAAAAAGTGAGACTTTTTAAATGCCTATTGGCAAGTCGGGACAGACAAATGTTGGGAAAATCTGTCACAAGGAAGAGGTAGTAGAATATAAACAAGAGGTTGGGTCATGAATGAAAGAAAATCAAAACTACACCACAACTCAAAAAAAGCAAAAATTTTGTGTGTGTGTGTTTGATAGAAGGGTTAGTAAAGTATTAAATAAAAACCAAAAATGAGAGTTTTGATATTTTGGTCAATTTTGTTTTGTCCAATGCTGCTTTAATCTTACAGTGGCCCCCCCCCCCATTATACTTACGTTGCAGCTCGCGCGATATATCCATTATATTTATGCGTCCCACCGGGAAAAAAGTTGAGCACCCCAGCTTTATATAATCAGTTTTAAAAATCTTAAAAATACCTATTTTGATATAACTATTTTTGTTGTTTATTTATAGCTCTTCTTATGTTATTTATTTATAATTATGCTGCTACTTATAATTATATTATACGAGTATTCTTATGCATTCTTTTTATTTTTTTACAATACAATGATTATTCTTTTTTATAATTACTATTAAATTATATAACATGATTATTATTTCTAATAATTGTTATTAAATCATACTGCATGAATATGATATATAATTACGATAAAAATTATATAAGATTATTATACGCTGCTTATAATACTATTATTAATATATGTTACTTTTTATTATATTGATATTCATTATTTATTGATTAATCTAGGTTATTCTCAATCTCTTCCTACATCCTTCATTTGAAATACATTCAATGTATTTCAAATCAATTCTTTAAAATTATTGTGTATCATTAAATTATCTCTAGGCCGCCATATTGGATTCCATTCCAGCAACAAGTGCTGCTTGGCATGATCTTTATCGCGCCAAGCAGTGCTTGGCGCCATTACCCTGGATAACAAAATAGTGTTCCCGGAAAATATATAATTTACAAATAATTTCATTCTTGCATTGCAAGTACTAGCTACTAAAAAAATAATCAATGTCTGAAACTAATAAGATGAAATAAACTGTCAAAAATAATTCTAACATTTAACATGTGTGTGTGTACTCTTTAAAAATTAAAATACTTTTTTAAATCATAAATTATAATACAAAACAGTAATTTTATAATACTACTTTTTTCACCTTTCTCTGACTCTTTTTCCCATTTGACAGTAACAAAATTCAAGAGAGTATGCTTATTTACAGAAACAAGTCCAATATCTTTCTTTTTAGAAACTTTAAGAAAAAAGTTAGAAAATGTCAAGAATTTTGATAATTCAAGTAAAGACATAAAAATCTAAAATGTCTGATACAATTAGCCACTAATATAGAACTCTTATGATTGTCTTTCTTATACATATAAACCTAATAGTTTAAAGGGGGTTGTTATTTAACCATTTAATAAGAAAAAGGAAATTTGGGTACTTGCCTATTACACCATTGACCAACTAGGCCAAATTAAAAATACATCGTCAAATGCTGTAATATAGAAAAACAGTTGGCACCTATGTTCCAGCACAGTAATAATAATAATGACAGCATTTGGTAAGATTCTTTTTAATTGGCAATATCTTTGCTTTTGGTAAAATAGATCGATGATATAATATGCAAGTTCTGAAATTTGATTATCTGTGATTACACTTTATATAAAATTTTAGCAATGATATTCTATGAAAATGTATTTCATTTCAACAACAAAAATGAATACAAAGTGACATTTTAAAAATAAAACTGTTTAAGTTACACATATAAATCAACAATAAATAATTTGCTAAAAATAGTAAGTCAAGTCCATTAGTCATCACTTTCTGTTAACAGCACTAGAAGCTATGGGCTTTATAATTTTGGCCAACAATTAAATAATGACAACAACACTACTTAAACTAGAACCTCACTCACCTAATTTCAACACTGCAAGAAGAGTTTCAATTCTAATTGAAATTAATGCCGCAGTTCTCACTATTTTGCTCAGCAATATTCAGTAAAACTAAGACTTGAACTTGATTTGAATACCATTGGCCAGGTTCTTGTGTTCCCGACACTCTAAAAGTGAGATATTTTCATGATTCAATGAAAATTATACTGTATGATTATGCACTAGCAGGTAAAAATTACAAAAATTAGAGTAAAAATTTCTACAATTAGACATGAAAGATAAGAGTTTAAAATATACAAATATATTTACAATTAAAAAAATTTGTTTTTGTAGTTGATGATTAATTAAAGAAATTTCTACATTTGATGTCTTGACTGTCCATATTACATTAAATTTTATGAAGAAAAAATAGCTATCACATTAAATAAAAGATTGAAGAGCCAGTAATTTGACAAATAAAATTATCTTGCTCAATATAAAAATTTTCACTATATTCATTAAAAGTAACAAACTTTACATAAGACATTTTGGAAAATTGAAAATACACTGCTCGACAATTGCAAAGGAGCAAACATTTTTAGAATATTAAATTAGACATTGATTATAAAGAAATAAAATTTAGTAAATAAAGAAAAATAAGATGCAAAATGCAACAACTCTTTGTACTAAACAAATTGTTTTTTGTATGTTTACCCTGGAATAAAGTGCTCGTGTTGAAACTGACTCACATATATATTTCAAAAGTAATAACTTGGGAAAAAATAGTACTTTTTTAATACGAAACGCGAATTCAAAAACGAGACAAAAGCTCCATAGAATTACCGCAGGCTAAGTTTCAATAAGATTTCTCAGCTTTCCATTGGAATTCACACTTAATTAAAATTCAACTGAAATCAAAATTTATAATAGCAATACAAAATACATTATCAATGTGTTTCACGGATTCAGGATATATATTTATGAGGATTTCAACAAATACATATTCGAAAGTTAGCGTGCAAACAGGAATAAATTATTCTGTCCAGAGATGATACAAAAGGTTTAGATATATGTACCCGACTCTGTTCCCTTAAAAACCCTATTCATGTAAAAAAAAAAAAAACTATTCATCAAGTAAAACTTTTTAATTTTCTAACACAACTTGGGTATTTTCCAACAAAATTACAATCCTGGCTCAAAAGATCTTTGTGACCTCAAAACCAAAATTACACAAACAACAAAAATTTTCAATTTAATATCTGTCTAATTTTCATTATCAAATTTAAACTAATTTTCCCGTCACTCTTAAAGAACTCGATTGTCGATTCCAAACAACTTTTGATAGATTTTCCTTTCTTATTCTTCAGTGGTCATTCTAAGTTTTTTTCTGCAAGTACAGGCAGTACCTCGCTATCAAATATAAAATAATATTTCCTTTAAAAGATTGCAATATAAAACAATCATAAATTCTAATGATTAGTTAAACGTAAATGCACATGAAATACATGATACAAATGAAAAGTTACTTTTATACAGGCGTCATTCATAAGCGGCATTCATTCGACAGGGAGCTTCTCTTGTGAAGGCACACTCAAAGAAAAAATTAACGGCGTTTTTAATGATCGATGTGTTTGCGCATGCTCCGTGTAGTAGATATCGATTTAGTTTGGTTAAAGTATCTGGAGAGCTACAATATGTATCTGTCGCATGGAAATGATGAAATAATATTGTCAAAGTGTTTATTTAGCAAATGTGGTGCATTATTAAAAGTAGAGTAAGTAGGATAACAATAATCATTGAATTACAAATTATTTATTCGAAATTAAATAACAGAATAATTAGATAATTAGGCTGGTATTTTTTGCTTCACATAATATTGAAATATTATATTTTTATGGAAAACATATGATGAATAAGAACTGAATTATAAAATTATTTATACAAAATGATTGAATTAAAAAAAATTTAAAAGCATATATTTCAAAAAAAAAAAAAAAAAATTATATAATTCATAATTAATACTTGGTTTTTTTTTTCAACCTTTTTTTTTTTTTTTTTTCCCCCCCCCTTTTTTTTTTTATCAAAAAGTTTTTTTTAGCTTTTTTTTTAATCTAAAAGGGGGGCGTGGTCGAATTTTCTAACTTGTTTGTTTACATTTTTCAAATGAAGTTTTTTCTAATTTTCAGGCATACAAAAGTGATGTATAAATCGAAAGATAATAACGAAAAGAATGTAACGAAATAAAAAGATAAATGTTATTTAGTTTTTTTTTGTTTTGTGTGCGTCACGTCAGAAACCCAGCGCTGCCTGGCACCGACGAGGAAAGGGGAGAGGAAAAAAGGGAGTGATAACTAGCGAAAACAGAACTCTACAAATGTTGACTCGTTCATTTCATCATTTCTTTAAAACAGTTCAGGGATTTGATCAAATCACTTATTTGCATCAGGGAAATGATCTGAAAGAAATGCTATTTTAACATCTTCCGTGAATTGATCATCTTCCTTAGGGATTTGATGAAATCCCTAATTTCGTCATTTCCCTGCAACATATCCATTTTTACTAAACGAAAAAATGACCCCAAACCTGATTTGATCCTACAACTTTGATCATAATTTTTGTCTTACGCTGATCAAATTCATTATAAAGTTTGTTCACACTGCATATATATTAATTTTTTCATTTTGATCGACTTATGAAATCGTGTCTAATTTCAAGTATTTATTCACTTTTGTATTGGTAATCTGCGAATAATAAACAAAAGAAATTAATATCTATGCAGTATTAGAAGGAAATTCTTCAAAATTTATTTAAAATAATGCTAGAATAAGTCGTAATTTATAATTCCTGAAACTTGAAAAAACGAAACTTTTATTTTTATGATAGACTAGCTGATATACCCGTTCTTCGCAAGGGTGAATTTAAAAATTAAACAATACAGACTGAAGGATAAAGAAGTTTTTAATGAGTTAATTTTACGTGAATTGTGAATTAAACAACAACAAAAATAAAGCTTTTTGTATAACTCAGCTGAACAAAAAAACCATGTTCGCTAAATTTTAAGTCTTTAGATATAATAGCTGATTTTATTATTATTATTATTATTTATGACGCTATTATTATATATAGCTTTCTTGTGGGTCGATTTTTGGAAACACCTACCTGCTCAGTAAAAGTAACACATTGTTACAAATTTTGTGTAATAAGCGCTTAAAATAGTGTAAATAATTTGTATTTGGATGTGTAATACGCTAATATTACTTTCTGATGCATTTATTTTATGTTAAATAGCTGTTACCCGCGACTTCGTCCACGTGGAATTTTAACAAAGAAGTGTTTATTCACTTCGCAGAATTTACGAAATGTCATTCTTCTATTTTGTGAAACTATGTTTATTTTTTTTAAATTTTTTTTTCCCCTTTGCTTTTTGTTGAGCAAGGGGTGAAAGGGACGCATGACTTTTGACACTGCCTATGAGGTGAGGACTAAAATCATTAGGATCAAAATAGATCTAAGTAGCAGTAGGGTGAAACGCGAACACAAACGAAGCCACAAGGAAGGGGGTGAAAGGGACGCATGACCTTTGACAATGCAGTTAAGGACTGTAAAACCATTAGGATCAAAGGACATGAACGGGAAATGCCGCGAGTGGCAGCAACCTAATCAAAAAAAAGTTTGATATAACTGCTAGAAATCGTTGAGACAAAAGGTTTGCGAAATAAAATAATCCCTATTGAATAAAAATAATTCCTATTGAAATAAATAATCCCTGTTTGAATCGGATATTGCTCACTATTTCATTGGTTTTAATTTTATTTTCTCGAAACCCTAATTTTTTTTTCTAAAATAAAAGTAGCCTAAGTTACTCCTTATAACATTAGCTATCTGCCAGTGAAAGTTCCGTCAAAATTTGTCCAGCCGTTTCAGAGATTAGCCGAAACAAACAAACAGAAAGACAGATAGACAAAAAATTTTAAAAATTGATTTTTTCGTACCGTATATACTTTTAAATTCATTTAGTAAGAAGCTGTTAATTTCAAATTACAAACAGACACTTCATTTTTATTTATATGTATAGATAAAAAGTGAAGATTTTGAAGTGATAAAATCAACCTGAATATTTTTTGGGGAAAACTTATTTTTGAAAGTATTCACAACCTAAATTGAATTGGAACTTTCTTTTTTCTCTAGAAAAAAATAAATTATATTCTCGCTGCTCGGGATAAAACATCAGTGTCGATAGGAAATGCGATTGGTGAAGTACATAGCTGGCCATCTGGGGAGTGCAGCGGATGCCATTCACCGGGCTCCGGTGATAAGATCAAGAACTACAGTAATGTACTTTTGCACATAAGAATTTTTCAATATTCCTATCATTGTCAATATGATGAAAAGCACTTTTTATCGCAAACTTTGCTATTGTAGATCTCTGAGTTTCGACAATCCTCAAACTAATTCTTGAGTACGAGAATGTTAAGTTTCTTTTATTTGATTCGAGGGATTCCCAAGGATCCCGACCTAAACTGGAAGTTTTTGGTAAAATCTCAATACCGTAAAGCTCGTGTTAAAGAAAAGAAAATGATATATATTCCTTGTGTTTTTTCTCTGCAGGTTTTTTTTTTGTTTGTGTGTGTTAATATTTAGTAATTGCCAAGTTCATAATTACTCCCAAAATTTTAAAGTAATTGGTTCAGACAGATTTACCTTTTATGGAAACTTTTAATTACCAACTGCCAAGTCTATTTGGAGAAGGGGGTCAGGGTGGATTAGAAACTAGCCGGCCCAGTAGAGGAACTAACGCCTGCACAAGCTAAGTGACTACTTCCTCTGGGAGGATATGAAGGGTTATACCGACTGAAAAGATCTTTGGTTTAGGAAGGACCTGTAGCGGTATCTAAATTAAAACCAGTACTTAGACATCACGCGAAGACGATCGTTTTAGCGTGATCGATATAGTACTGGCCTTCGGAAAGAAAGGTGCCCGGTTCGAATCTAACCTACATTGGTGACCCTGGACTGAAGTAAGAAAAAGCAACTTTCTGAACTGTCGTGGCGCCATCTACCGCATGAAAAATAAATAAAAATAATAAATAAGAAGAGAAAGTTAAAAATAATAATAATAAATAAGAAAAATAAATAAAAAAAGAAACATGTGCTCTCTCCGTAACGAACGAAAAAAAAATCGTTCGCTTATCCATCTCACTGGTGGGAGAGTAGTGTAGAGCGGTATCTAAATGAAAACCAGTACTTAGACATCACGCGAAGACGATCGTTTTGGCGTGATCGATATAGTACTGGCCTTCGGAAAGAAAGGTGCCCGGTTCGAATCTACCCTACAGACCTTTAGGCCACGGCTTCACAAGAGGGAACATTACGCCAGTCTCAACTCGTTTTCTCTCACTAGAGTGTGAAGAGGAAAGATAACTTATTTCACACGCGAGCTGAAGAGGGAGTGCCGGGCTCATTGGTACAATTATTGAATCCGGAAAAGAACTAAAAAGATTTTTCTATTTTCAATAAACAAGGAGCCGCGTATAAAGAGCATAACTTTTACAATATCTTTACTGTTCAGTAAACAAATGGGAGGAAAAAAAGTTGTTTTCGAGTACTTGAGGGAGTGGTATAGCAAGGGATGCCAGTTGACCACGAGTGAAGGTAACCAGGTGGTTTCCATTCAAAACTATAGCTCTCGATTGTGCAACACAAGTTGAGTCGTGTGAAAAAGGTCTTTAGAAAGAAGTGGTAGTTTAGTGAAATCCTCTCATCTGTGCAGAAGGGAGAAGTAAAAGCAGGTCAGTAGAAGACACAATGTGGAACTTGCAGAAGAGGACATTTTCAATTCAGCTGGTTTTGTATCTATTTATCAACACTTAAGCGATATAAGTAAGTTAAAAAAGCAACTGAAGCATTAAGACTGATAATTAATTGGACTAAGATTAAGGCACCATTAGAAATTCTGTAAGTATCTCAATCGTCACAGGGATTACACCGCTCTGTCATCCTTTAAAATCTTTTAATTTAACTGTATCAATTTAAAAAGTGAAGAATTCATCGATGCTCCTGTCTTAATTCTCGGCATCAAAAAGATTCCTTTAAAAGCTTTTTTTTGTTATGTTGTTATTACTAATGCCACCTGATCGGAAAAAGCCAGATCAAAATGATGAAAAAGCATTTTCTTAAAAAATAGAGCCATATGATGACGGAAATTAATTCTTAGTTCTTTTTCATTTTTGTCTATCACACCGAAAAGCCATTCTACTTCCCAGATGAGGACCTTACCGTTTAAAATCAGAAAGGGAAACATCATTCAGCTGTTATGTGAGTCTCCCCCATAATCACGGGCTCTCTTGTGAATTACATTTTATTGAAACTTAAAGCCTCACTTGAAAAAAATAAATTATTGATAAATTGCAATTTTCTTTCGCGGGGAAAAGATTTCTGTAGGCCTTTACATTAATTCAACTGAGCAGAAAAAGTGACGTTCAACAAAGCTACACCGATAACTCAAGGTTTTCGTTACAACATGCGAGGGAAATTTTAAAAAATGAAGCAGCTTTCATGTTGTCCGATTTATAGCTATATAGACTTTCACATTTTCCAGTTTTAAAAACTCCGCTATCTTGAAATTAATAACACATTGGAGGAACTGACTACATCGAGAGTCAACGAGTTCATATGAGGGATGAAATGTGCACCTTCTGTTGATCCAAGGATCGGAGCACGAAATGGTAGAAGTCTGTCTTGGCTCCAAAGCCTGCTGATTTTAGCTGGACATAACGGAATGGTCATCACGTCTAGGGTGACCCTTACAGGAGCAAACACCCAACGTATTTCACCCATTCCTTCCAGGAACATCCTTCCGCCACGTTAAAGCAATTAGCAGGACTTGGGAGGGTACTTGGTCACATTGTGAGAGGTTGCCACCTCTATCTTGGGCACCTAGATATGTGGGAGGTAGGGAAGAAACACTCGACATGATCCAATCAATCTATTTAATTATCACACAATGAAAAGACACAGATCCAATTAATAGTTAGAGAATGTCTCGATGCTAACCATGAAAGTGGAACAACGACGGTAAAACACGAACGAATAGGAGACTTTCAAACTTGAGCCTTACTTTATAAAGGATCTAACCTATCATCGGATTTAATCTAATATCAATTTAATCTCAGTGAACTATCGTCAATTTAAAGCTTCCTCCTAACAAATCTCTTAATCACAATAATTCAAACATGATACCTTCAAACAGTCTCATCTGGTTTCTGGCTTATTTCCTCTCTTACTCTCTATTCAAGTTAATTTGAATGCCACGATTTTCTTCTTAAGGTTGGTTGTGAATAATGCGAATTGATAGCCCAAAGATTTGCCAAGAGGATTAGTTGAAGGATCGCTGATAGATCCGTCACAACATCAAGTGCCTCTCATTCTCAGCGAACAAAAAGATCTTCTCCATGTGTACAAGGTGTCAAGATCACAAGGCTTCCCCTGAACACATAATGCGTTGCATGGTTCTCACAAGCAAAGATATCTATACTGATTCCCTTTTTATGTTGGACCTTTTGAGAGTCAACGATTTAATTGATCTTGTCTGACTTCGTCAGACCCTGGAGGGTTAACGACAACAACAGGAACTGACTTTATATTTTTGCTGTCCCCACTGATGTTTTCTCGTTAGTAAAAGCGTCGTATCACAAGTTTCTTATTACGAAATAACTATCTTCGCTATTTTATATTACTGAAAGTTTTTACACTTTTCAAAATACTTTCCTCGTTATATTTCACATAACTAGATG
>BMAV01003921.1:39289-49730 GCA_019973955.1 Trichonephila inaurata madagascariensis | reverse complement strand
ATCTAAGCTTGCCACGATATCCTTTTATAGTATATCTCATTTACATGTTACATTCGTTTATCTTCTTGGTATTGGGTTGGAAAGGTTTTGCCATTAATCGTGGCCGTCAAAGAACATAGGAGTCATGTTAATCAGAAAGACGCGAGAGACGTCACAATACGTCAAAATTAAATATTAATAGTTAGCATCTATTTTAAACTTTAAATTTAAATATACTCCAGTATTATTTTTTTTTACCATAAGCTTTTTAGGCTTTTCATAAAAAAAAAATCAATGAGATAATAATTTTTTGTAATTAAAATAGACATATAAAATAACTAATAAATAAAAATAAACTTTTACAAAATAATAATATATATGAAGTTTATCTTCTTAACATACTTTAATATTTACCAAAATAATTCAAAATCTAATCGAGAAATGCAGAAAAAAAAATGAAGATTTAGTTTTATTACATAAAAATTAAAATAAAAATACTTTACTCATTCTTTATGAAAACTAATCGCTTAAAAATAAAATAGCAATCACACACAACACTATTATGTCAGCTATCATTTTTCCTTGATGCGACTTAAAAAAATTATAGAGATAAATATTTATTTACAATCTATAATATTGTCTTTTTTGATCTTTGGAAGAAGACTTGTGATTTTAATATTTTAAATTAAACTTTCACAGATAACCTACTTAAATTCATTTTGCGATTTTACGTGCGGCAATTTCTACGCATGCGTTGTATTTTTAAAAGAAGCACCTTCTAATACTAAACGCTTTCTAACACTTTAAGAGGACCTCTAACCCTAAATCTTTGACCGTCAATGAATACAGATACAATGCATGAAATTAGTACCATAATAAAAATTTCATATCAATATTTTAATGGAATTTGTATGTTAAGATTGGACTCTCTCTCTCATTTACTTTACTTTTCCAAATAATTTCCTGTCTAGCACGAAAGATAAAAAATGTATGTAGGGGTGTATTTTATCTATACAAGTGGCTTTTCTTTTGTTGTCTAGGGGTGAGTCACTGTGCTCAGGATTTTGATATTCAAAGAAATAAGCCGATTAGAAAATTACTGTTAAATGAAACATTAGATTATTTCCAATTAAATACTGATTACAAACTTTATGAGTTATTTCACGGGGCTAATCGTCAATTCTCAATCGTCTCTAAGCCTAGCGACACCCGCGTTGACCGAAAAATGTTACTTCTCGTTCATAAACCGGAGTCTGTCCCTCAGACGTCTCTCTTGCTTCCTGTTGCTCTCTCTTCTTCCCCAAAACCCACAGTTCCGGGGGGGGAATGCATATATTTGCTGGTAGCGTCATCTATTGGCGAGGTTGTAACCTCAGTGATCGGAATATATTTATATCCCCTAATACTTTAAACCCTACATGTATTTTCATTACAATTTTTACCTTCAAAATAAAGTTTGTCCTTTTTGCAAATTCAGATCCCCTTAAACTTTAGGGTTTTTAGAGAGAGAAGACATTTTAAGAAAAATTTTAGGACTTATATCTTTTACGTTTACCTTTAAAAAATTTATTTCACTAAACGATACGAAACTGAAACCTAACTCCCCAGATCACGTTACTGCCAAAAACTTATTCTCGAACGAATTCAGTAAGTGATGCCCATTCATTCGATCCGATTTAAATTTTTAAATCCTCTAAGACAGGGGTGGGCACACTTTTCCACGGTACGGGCTACTTCTAATGTTTTTAAGGTGTTGCGGTCAAGGCCGATCCTAGTGTGTCGACCGCCTTCATGCAAAGACCAAATGTGCTGCCCCTCTAGAGAATTTTTCATATTTTGACTAATACTTAACGTTGAAACTATAAACTCATCTACCTGCATTAAAGTAAAACTTTTTTTTGGCCAGCTTATAGGTCATAATAGCGACAAAATACTTTAATTATTTAATAAACAAACAAAAAAAAATACTACCTTGAAATAAACATAGACATTTTATAATTAGAAATATAAAATAACTGTATTTACTCAGAAAATATAATTTAATAATAATAATAAAAAGTTCTAAGCAATAAATCTCGTGTAACGGGTGAATATTAACGTCGCACTGTTCAACTACACGAGGGCTTTTGGCTACGGACCACGTAATTTTGAACCATGACCAGGTGACGTGGGCGATACCTGAGCTGGCACCCTTCTCTCATAACTACGACACCACACCAACGGGAGGACGTTTCAGCTCTCAACAGATTTAACGTACATCGCTCGCCTACACGGCCTCGTGTAACGGAAAGTATGTGTAACTTCAGATCTTCTATAAAGAGGTGACGGGTCTATCATCGCGCGTGTTCTCTTAAAGTACTAATCCTTTTGAGAAATATTGGGTCTTTAAAAATTATTAAATTATATAAAGCTTTCTTCCGAAGAAGAAGTGACCATGCAAATTATGACGTATATAAAGTTAAAACTTTCCGGTTAGAAAAAACTGCACCCACCAGGCAAGCAATCTCTTATTTCAATTTCCCCAACTTCAGGGCAGCCATTAGAGAGCTTTCTCACTTATTGCTACTAACTAATAACAGTGTTTACGCTACAGCTCCCAGTTGACTGTCAAAATTCTCAGGACTTTTTCCCCACCTAAATCAGAAGACTACTACCCCCAGACTGTGACGCCATTCGCCTGCATTATCCTACCAAACTCAGTGAACTTTGTTTTTCCCACTCAGGTTTTCCACTTGTCAGCACCAAAATACTTATGGATGGAGGATCTATTACAGATCCATATCCCTGTGACGTGAAGAAACGTGGTTAGAAAAGAGAGATAGGGTAGACTGCTAACGGGAGCAGTGATTAATTAAACTTGAAGTGAGGAGTAGATATTTAGTTGCTGATAATTTTAATATCTAAGTTGACGATCTGTCACTTTAGAATTAAGCTAGATTAGGTACCTAGGAGGTAAAAGTCATTGAATAGACGTAAGTGTTCTAATTATTTAAAGTCTTCTCATATCTCGCGTATCTCGTTAATTGCTCTCCATACTTGATAATTGGGTGCATCTCTTAACTTTGGCTAATTTAATTTGTGTTGTTGTTGGTACTGTGAATAAATTGAGTTATTCTGAATATGGCTAGTCTTCCTTTCGTTTCTCCCATACCTTTAGACGCGTCGGGCAGTCCTTTACAAAGACTACCTAATAATTAACTGTAAAATAACATTTTGGCTTTCTGAGAAGACTGAATGTACTCGTAATTTTCGGGGGGTATAAACGTGTCATTCATGCGAATCCTTTTTTCTTAGTCTTAAATTTCTCAGAATACGATACTCTATTATTCTGGAGAATATAAGCAGCGTTCCGTGTAGCAATTTATAAAATAAATAAAAAAAGGAAACCTATTGTATGGAAAACAAAAAAATAGCTTTTTTTTAATGTAAACATTATTACGATAACTGAAAAAAAGAGGATTTTATAGTAATTTATCACTGTCAAAGATCGATTGAATTAAGTAAACAAACCAGGCTCGATCGCATCTTTTTCTCACAATCGCGGTTAAAATTTAAAACAAACACTACAAGATTTCACACATCAGGAAAAGAAAACGGCATTGCTTACAAAAATTATTCAAGCGTAAACCTGTAATTTCGCAAACGGTTGAATTCATTGGGATGTTTTCTGCTTAATGTAAATATACGTATCGACTGTAAGTGTATGGGTGAATTGATTCAAATTATTGCCAAGTGAAAGGTCATCCAAGTCAGCCACCATGACAAGTCAGGTAATTCTTTCTTTGCCACCTGTGGGTTTTGCTACTGGTTTCATACTGAGAAACGCGCTGTCTGTCCCGATCCATTGTCTATTTGAACTTTTGATTTTTAAAACTTTTTTTGAGAATCTCAAATAAAAATGCCCGTGAGAACGTCAGGTTTTTGGATTCAGTTTTAGACGAGGGAAACTAATTTTCCCAGCCCGAAGAAATTGTTGTGCTTCTAGAATCGGCTTTGTTCGATTTAAATATAAATCGATTAGAAAGGGTGGGGAGGTCTGATAGTTTGGAGTAAGATTGCTTCTAAGTAACGTTCACATGAAAGTTAGGACTAAATAGATTTTAAAACGTACAGTGTGTGAAATGCGCTTAACGCGAAAACGTATAAGACGAAATAATGCAACGGTCCCAACAAACTCCTACGTATTTCCATGCATTTTTTTCTATTAACACGAAACAAAAATTGCTTACACGAAAGGATTTCCCTTCAGGGATTGAACAAAATACCGGCCGGCTTGGACTGTCCTATTGTATTATCGGAAGAATTCATTGCAGTAGATGATATTGTGTACAGCCCTAATTATGGCAGACAAAGACATTTTTTAGTTCGTTCATAGTTCAAAAAATATCTTTGATGCTGATTCCGACGAAGAAAATGAATAATGCAGCTCTGGTTCCCATAACATCCGAAATGAGGAACGTCATGAAAATGATGCAGATGCACATTCCAGTGATGAAATGAATAACAAAATGGACAATATCGAACAATTTGTTGACAATCTGATGCTAAAGAAAACAATGCAAAAAAAAAAAAAGAATAAGAGATTAATTTTCCAAAATCTCAATGTTTTGTTTTCAAAAATAATTTTGTGTTAAATATATCCTTGTATGCATATCTATTTAAATAAAATAAACTTAATTTTGTTGACACATTGTTTGCTTTTTTTGGCAATAACACGAAATTCTTTCAACATGAAAAAATATTTCAGTCTCATCAGTTTCGTGTTAAGCGATTTTCACTATGCAATGAAGATATTTTAAAAAAATTATAGTAGTTACCTAACATAACTATTGTAGTAGTTATAGCTAACTGAATGAAACTTTTTAATTATAGTGTAACGTCGTGAGTAGTTAGCACACAAGAAAATTTGTCACAGCCTCATTTTAAAAGTAAAACAGTATTTAATAGCTCCATATGTTACTAAAAAGTCCAATAAATATGCCAAGCCGAGCGGACAGTCTATTTCACTGGAGTTCGATCTTTATTCCGAAAGGCACTCGCTAATCCCTTTCTTTTCCGGGCTCCTCTCCAGATTACTCCATCCAGGGCTCTACATCAAGTTTTCCATTCAGGGCTCGATCTCCTTCTCACTCCAGGGCTCTATCTCTCTGTTTCCATCCAAGGCTCCATCTGTCTCCCTCCAGGGCTCTCTCCAAGTTTTTCCTTCTCCCCCCGTCTCCTCAAAATTAACCCCTTTTAAACACCAGGGGCGGGTCCACCACACGCCCCTCGTCTTCCTCATTGGCAGGCCAAAAAAAAAAAGGTCTGCCCTCGTCCCCGGGCCACTTTCGTCTCCCATTTGAGCGGCAAACACAAACACATTCCTCGTCTGTCTGGAATCCAAGGGTGCCATAATTCTCATCCAACTTCTGAAACTTCCATTCATCTTACCACCTGGGCCTCATAGCCCTATTCTCTAGGCACCGACTTTCATACAGGCTTCGCCTATACGTCAACCTATTGTCACCGGCATTCTTTAGCCATTGTAAATTCCAGACCCGATGTCTGCGCTTGTCCGAGGCCAGACAACAATGACCCCATGGCCACCTGCTCTTGTCACCCAACGTCTGTTTGGGGCCATAAAACGTCAGATGAATAGATGGGTGAGGTTCACCCCAATCGAAGACGTCACAATAGTTACTTTAAAAGCTTGTAGGTATAGGTATTTATGCTATAATAGTTTGTCTATGCTTATTTTGAAAGCGTTTTGAAGCGACATCTGACTTCTTGGTCTACATTATTTTTCTAATTCACTTATAGATAAGTTTCAATCCCTGGTAGTTTTCCACCACTAAGAATTTTTTCTTAAAACTAAGCTTATGGGAATTTTGTTTATCGATTATATTTTGAGACTTAAATTACTTAGTTTAAACTATACTTAACTGTAAAATATGAATCTACGACAAGCGTGGACAATTCATCTCTTGACTGTGCCATGCACGGAACAATGCTCTTGGACGTTGCTTTCAATAACTACATTTACTCCTCGAATAAATTCATAAAAATTTGTTAAATTTCTAACTTTTCAGTATTAAACAAAAAAATAGACCCTTTATTGTTATATTATTAGTCCGATTTCCACTGCAAAAACAGGGCAGTTCTCTATCACTTTTCTTAGTTTGTGCGTATAGTTTTCAAGGCCTGTATAAGAAAATACTCATCAAAAATATACCATGCACTAACATTTTATTCTTCTTAAACGATGCTATCTATCGGGAAATCGAGACTAATTTGGATTTTTTAATAACTATTTAAAATTCAGCATATCTATTCGACTAATTATAAGCTTTATTTTGAGAAATTGTACAAAATTTTGCTTGATTGATAGAACTATATGCGGCCTCCCTTGTGCAGTGAACGCGGTGCACACCGGCGAGGATCGGCCCTGGTTGCAGTCCGCCTAGTAGCGTAGAAGAGGGCCATTCTGATTAAAATTGCATGTTTCATTTTCTTAACACTTGTTTTCGATATTGTACTCCTCTTTTGAAATATGACAGATTACTACTAGACGGGGGAGCGTAACGTATTCAATGTAGCTTGCAGAGAATATGAGAGCCGATGAATCCTGAAACCAACGTATGTACTTAATTCGTTCACTTCCGTGTCCCACGCTATCGCAGGACATGGCATCAACACGAGAACCCAATCCCGTGGAAGCACGGGGTGTGGGATTATGCCTCAATAGCCAATCCCGTGCTATCACGGTAAGGGCTGTTCAACAACATTTATTCTTCCCTTCAGTCGGTATGCAGGGAAAAATTCATTTCTATGCCTGGCATTGCAGTGGTCGCTTCCCCCCCCCTAAAGCTACAGTAAGCGTGTCAAGCGCCCCTCGTGTGCTTCCAGTGAAAATAAATGTGTCTTTATACTGCTAATTTATCTAATAATTTGCTTAATTAAACACAGTTGAATCGATTGTGAAAAGCCGATTCTCTAGTCAGGTTGGCGTCTGAAATCCATAAATATGTTCCTCTCAGTATGTGCTTCTTAGGTTTTAGTAAAGGCGGTCACACCAAAATGTCTTGGTGGTCCACCGATCTATCGCGATCAACTTAATGCTCATCCCTGCTCTAAGGCAGTGCTGCCCAACCATTTTATCACCGTGGACAGGTCAACGTTTGATAATTTTACCTCAGCCAGCCAGGAAAGGGGGGGGGGGGCCCGGTGTTGTTTATATTTTAGATTGTTTTGATTTAATTATTTTAATTTAATTGTTTTTAAATATTATTTCAGAAGAAAATACAGTTACACCAAAAAATGAATATAAAGTGACTTAACATGGAATACAAAGTGATTTCCATAAAAAATCGCACAAACTCGAGAGAAATACTCTAAAGCAAATAAAAAAGAAATAATTTAATGTTATTTGGGTGACCTGGTACCATTTAATCCATGGACCGGTTCACAGCTCGGGGATTGAGGACCACTGCTCTAAGGTAATGCTCCTCAATCCTGTCAGGGATTTTCCAGCGCTTTCTACCGAACGAAAGCAAGGCTATCTTGATTAACAGGCTGCGACAGAGAACCCCCCAAAACAAGTCACATGACCAAAGGAGGGACGATGTTCCCCGAGTTTGACCATCGCTTCACCAGTCTTCCATTAAAGCTTGTGAAAAAGTGCTTTACCTTACCACGTGTTTTTATATATGAAATGTAGTGAACATAACATCAGCGATACCATATATATAATATAAGGTATTGGTTGTATATTGGATAAAGGGAAAGAGGTAGGATATTTATATTATTGTATAACTTTATTCTTGAGTCATTATTGAATTTATTTTTAGCTTTGAAGATAACTGAGTATAATAAACTGATGCATTTACGCCAACATCACTAATTATTTGTAAATCAAGATGTTATTAATGTGAGAAATTAGTGTTTAAATTTATATATTTTTTTAATCTATAAAATCCTTATCTTAAAAATTTCAAAAGTTTTATTAATAATATAACCTAAAACTCCACACATTTTATAGTAATGCCTCATTATTGTTATGTATCCACAACTGTTCAAATAAAATACATATATATATCCTTACATTTTCCCGGCTGTCCATCCTATTTGAATAAGATAACATATTGATTAACATATTTCAGTGAACTGCTAAATATTCTTAATACGGTTAATGTTTTTGAAGAAATCTGCTTTATTAATTCTGTTCATCATGTTATGGCTATTCAATCTTAAGAAAAGTATACTGAAATTTTGCAAGCAGAAAAATAATTGCGCGTTAAAAGCGTGCTATCTTTGCACTCGGATAAATATGGTACTATTTCACTGAAAAATTTAATTTCAAATTATTCAGGAGAGATATTTAATGCTAAAGTAGATATTAAGGATTTCAACGAAGTATTAAACATTTGAAATAAATTAGGGGATATCTCAATAGAAGAGTATAAAATTTTAATGTACATTACGCGGGTTATGCGTGCATAATATAAAATTCGGATGCTCCGTTTGCAAATGTATATTTCTTTCAAATAAAGAGATAAATTTCGATTCAGAAAATGCAGGACAAAACATTTGAGACTTCTGAATAGAAGAGATTTAAAAATGCCCACAAATATTGCTATGAAAGTCATTTCAACGCAATATTTCATTTTTAATTTGTTAATATCGAAAACATTCGAATCAAGAATTCTTAAAGTTAATTGCCAATCATCTTGTTTACAAGCACAACAGAAGCATATTTGGAATTACATGAGAGTTGTGGAATGTCTCGCATCCGTTTCATTCATCTTGTGTAAAGTGTAACACAACTGCATTTTCATATTTTTTTTTTAAAAAAAATATTCATTCGGGAATGTATGCATAAATTATTCAAAAAAGCGCAATGAAGACATTTTAACGGTGAAGGATAATTGAAAAATAAAGAAATTTAAGGCCAATTAGATCAATGTTGATTTTTATATTTCATTGTTTTATTTATTTAAATATTCAGTTATCGATTGGTATATTATTCAATGTACATGTAATTCCTTATACTTGATTTTTTAAATTCAAAATAGATTTTATGCACATGTTTAAAATAGTTCACATAACTATTACTTAAAGAAAAATTCTATTTATTTACATTATTCGTTTAAATCATTTTCATGAAGACTTTAGCATTCAAAGCATATTAAATGTGAAATACTTTTTTTTTTAATTTAAAAAATTTTGTTTGATTTTTAAATAATTTTACCTATAGGCATAATATTTATTTGTCACGCATAAAAAAAATAATGTAAAAATTAGTTTGAATAATATCAGTACAAATCCAAATGATTCAAAACTTGAAAGTAATCAATATATTGCCTCATCAATGATATATTCTATGAAAAGGTATTATTTTTTTGTCAGATTTATTGGTAAAGCATTCTTTTCGAATGTATATATTTTCTAACGCATAATCTAGAATCTATTTTTGCTGTATAATTACTGTGGTATCTAAAACTGTTTGTGTCATTTCTGTATTTGTATATATTTTTACATGCATTGCATTCTTTATTTGTTTATATTTTTGCATGAAGTTTGCATTTGTATATATTTTTGCATGAATTTTGCATTTGTGTATATTTTGGCATACACTTAACCTTTATTATGATTCATTGATTACAGCAAAATGTTGCTAAATTCACATGTTTTTTTTTTTTATTAATATGCCTCTAATGTTTTACTTTTCATATTTTCTTTGCAAGTAAATGTTTCTTTTATTTTATCTGATTGAAAATATTTTATATTGAGTCAGTTTTTACTTAGATGTTTCTTACATTGTTATGAGCCTTTCACGAGTGATATTTCCCCCCTTTTCCTGGAAAATATTAGACATTCTCTTTTAACGTATTAATACACAACTTTCATCTGAAAATATTCTAAATGAGAATTATAAAAAATAATCAATATAAATGTGGAAATATTAATCTACGATCTGAAAAGAAATAAATGTCGTAAGCTTTATATTCCTGACAGCCACTGCGAGTAGCAAAGCATTCCCTCCTTTCGTGACGTCATCAAAACTCTGTCGTGGCCTGGTCCTTCAAGGTGGCCTTGACGTAAGTGGGACAGCGTGGTATTTCCCTCACCCCTTTCTTAACTCGACAAAAAAATTCTTTTTTCGTTTTGATTCCAAAAATTTCCGTCTAATTCTGCTCTTAGCTACTTTTTTCGGACTGCTCAATCTGTCCAAAAAGAAGAGTGGGAGAAATCCGTGCACTGCAAAGTGCCTTCTTATGGGTATTGCGAAGCGATTTAGTCTAGCAGATAATTATAGAAAATCATCTGGAGGAGAAGGATAGGCCTTTTTACGCTAAGATGATGAAGCTCCTAAGCTGCAGTGAAGAGGCATCCAAAAAGTGAGCTGAAAAGGGGACGCTAAGATGATGAAGCTCCTGAGCTGCAGTGAAGAGGCATCCAAAAAGTGAGCTGAAAAGGGGACGCT
>BMAV01003921.1:12223-34289 GCA_019973955.1 Trichonephila inaurata madagascariensis | reverse complement strand
TCATTAAGAAAAGTGCATAAAATTTGTAATAATTTGAAAATGCAACATTGCAATAGTGTGTTATCCTTATTGTATTCTTTTTGTGTGCAAGACCACTCATTAAGACCTTCACTGTTTCTTGATCTCAGTTTGTCCTTTCTTCCCCTGATAACTCGTAATGCCATCTAGTGGCCATTTTTTATTTCAGAAATCTCTAGCGCATTATCTGAAATGTCTGTTGCCCAAATATTTTTCTCTTCGGACTAGCAGAACGACCTCCAGGACTCTCTGAGTAGAGGAGGCTGAATTTTGCTAGCCATGTATTTCAAGGTCTGCTGAGATTGGTTGGTTGATTGCTTACTTGCATCGCATTTTGATACTACAAGAGAGCAATTGATGACTGACTCGCAACTTTGAATCTCTGTCAAGAGAATGCCATCTAAGCTGATCCCACCTATCGAAACTTCTACAGCACGCCAATGTAAAGACTTGTGACAGATTTAACGTGCACCATTCCACTTTCTTTAAAATGGCAGGGCTTCAGTGACACCCAATATTTGAAAACAAAGTCCATGAATTTGCGACCCTGATTACTGAGACTGGATGCAAGTTCGAAGTTTATGAATACAGCTATTGAGTAGGCTATTATATAATTTTTGTGCGAGCTGAATTACAGATTTTATAAACTAGGGAATTTGAAAAAGGCTCCAAGCGAGTGATTTAACGTGATGTTTAAGGGCACTAGCATAGTAAAAAACATTCGGATTTTATGGTAATATCATTATAAGAACTATATCTGTATAAGAGCTTAAATAAAAGGCATAGACTTTCATGGTATCAGCTCTCCATGTAACATTGATTAGCGAGATGATCAACACCAATAATAACACATTAAATGGTTTTTCAAAAATAAAATATAATCATCACTAATTTAAACGTTTATATTTTGGACGAAATACAATTTGGAAAAACCTTGAAAAACACACGCAGGCGTTGTTGTTGAAAACATTGAGGCGTTGAACAAGATATTGAAAGACATAGAATACAACGGCAAACTATTTGGCGTCACTCTGTTACTCCTTTCAGGTGATTTCAGACAAACATTTCCCGTCATTTTACGTCCAACGTACACTGATGAGATCAACGCTTGCTTGAAATCATCGCCACTGTGGGGTAATGTTGAAAAAGTACAGCTGAAAGTAAATATGCGCGTTCAAATGCTTCAAGATCCATCTGCTGAAACATTCTCAAAACAACTGTTAGATATCGGCGATGGAAAAGTAGCTGTAGATTAAAATACTAGATGCATAACATCGCCGACCGATTTCTGCACAATCATTAAGGTATCCGACTACGTTCGAAACCGTAATTATCCAGCAGAGTTTTTGAACTTATTGGATTTTCCCCAGGCATGCCACCGTACCATTGAAGGTTGGATCTCCGGTTATTTTGTTTCGTAATTTGAACTCCCCACGGCTGTGCAATGGCACGCGATTAGTTATTAAAAAATTATGAAAAACGTTGTAGAAGCCAGCATTTTGAATGGCAAAGTTCTGAGGAGAAGATGTATTATTACCACACGAATCCCTATTGTTCCCACAGATGTGCCAATTGAATTCAATTTCCAATTAGATTGGCATTCGCAATGACAATTAATAAGTCTCAAGGTCAAACGATGTCTGTACCGTGTTTTTCTCACTGACAATTATACGTGGCATGTTCTCGCGCAGGTAAACCATTCAGTTTGTTTGTGTTGGCTAAAGATGGACTCACTAAAAATATCGTACACTCCATTGCACTAAAAGACCGATAATGTTATTTTTTTAATTGTCATAATTTGTGATACAGATGTAATTTGAAATTTATCAGTTAAAATAATAAAAGTACAAAGAATTCAAAAAATGAATGTTCGGTGTTTTGTTACTGGTTGTTCGTTACTGGTTGAATGTTCGGTGTTTTACCTGTCAGCTGGTTTAATTATATATTTTCTTGTTCAAATTTTTAATCGTTAATAAAATCCTTTTATTCATCCACTCAAGTTCAAATAAATTTTTTTAAGGGCACTTGGCACCTATTCAACAATTTTTTTTTATTTCTGCATTTAAAAATTATATTTTAGCATTTCATATAATATTCCTATTCAAGAAAATGATGCGAGATGAAATTTTGCCAATATTATTCATACAATTTCAAAAATTTAAATTTTTCAAATTTTAAAATTGTACTCCTGTAATTATTTATTTTTTAACTAGGAATTTTTTTTGTAATATTTTTAAGGATGTTTTAAACAACTTTAGGGATCGATTTTACAATAACTTAATTAGTTTTGGAGAAAAAAAAATAAAATGTTGATATGTATGCAAAAATTCAACAAAAAAGCCAAAATTTCTAACATTTTAATTAAAAAAAAAACTCTTAAGATTATAGCAAAATAGATCCTTAATTTCGTTACATGCATTATATATAATACACAAGAGAAAAATGGAAGTGATTAGTAAATAATTGTGGAAGGAGAAGCATTTTGAAAGCGAAAAAACTCTAACTGAGAAAAACCAGTTAAAAGTTTATAATTCTAAAAAACTAATTATTATAAGCAAAAATAAAAATAAAATAACATTTTTAAATATTAGCTATATATTTTTCTTAAAAATAATAGCATTTCCACATTATTTCAACCCATATATTTTATAAACTATCTTTTTTTAGTGAATATTAATTGCATAAGAAAACTCAGGGGAAAAAAGTTAAAAAAAATTTTTTTCGGTCATGACAGAAATTTTAGTTTTTTTCTTCCCATAATATTGAAGTGTTATATTTGTATGAAAAACGTATGAGGAATAAGAACTGAAATTATTAGTATAAAATACCTTAATTCAAAAGTTTAACATGCACACATTTCATATAAATAAATAATAAAAAAAAATCATTATTGTAATGCCTCGGCAATATTCTGCTTTATATATTACACTTTCTTTTTTGTTATAATTTCTCTTTTAAAAATAGATTTTTTTTTTTATCAAAACGCTTTTTTTATTTCTAAAAGGGGGCGTGGTCGAATTGCCTAATTTGTTAATTTACATTTTTCAAATGAAGTTTTATCCTTCTAACTTTCCGACATGCAAAAGAGATATATCAATCGAAAGATTATTATGCAAAGAATATAACTAAATAAAATACAAAAAATGACATTAAGGTAATTTTTAAGGTGCCAAGTCTTCTTAAACTTGTAGTGGATGACACTTGCTCTTAATATATTTTTTTGAAATATTAATTCATCAACTTTTGTTTTATATGGGAGAAAAAATTTAATTTGTTCCGAATGAAGGCAATAGATGGCGACAGTATACATTGATTATCCAACTACCAGGTATGAAAAGCACAATTTGTTTTTCAAGAGTAGGAATTTACTTAAAAAAATTTTTTTTTATATTACTTGTTTTTGATAAGGACAATAAATATTTGAGTTGATTTAAACATTACACCTGCCCAAAATATTTAAGGAACCCCCCCCCCCCCGCAGTTAAGGAAAACATCTTTTATATTATAAATACTAATAAAAGTTTTGTGCGTGATGCAGAACAAAAATGGGTACTTAAACGAAATTTAACTCAATTTTTTTTATTTGCTTTAAATTTTGAAGCGATTTTTTATAGTTTTTGCAATATGTCAAGTCTGTTTTCGATTGCAACCTTCGCAGATCATTACATATTTTCATTATCTCATTATATTTATATTCCTTTATTCTTAGAAGATGAATTACAATTTTTTTTCGAATGAATCATTGTAATAAGTATTGTTTCAGCAATTCAATTTGCGTTTTGGCACAAACGTCATATTTCCATTCCTGTCTGCTGTCCTGTTAATGTTCTGCTTATTTTTATCTTTTCCGGTAATCCTAAATTAAATTGGTATGATTTATTCATTTTAGATAGTTTTCAACATAAGTTGCAGTTAGTATTTTAATTTCTTGTTTATTTTATATGCACTGTTGATGATAGTTTGATCAAAGCTAAACCTTTTTTTTATTAATGAACAGAAATTCAAACCACTAACCTTCATGACTACTAGGTCATTATTTTTACGTTCTTCACTGAACGATACAAAGCAATGATGATATTCTTCTCGGTTTACTACAAGGAAAAGTTAGACAAAAGAACAGATATCACATTTATTACATATCTAAACATTTACATAATCACATAAAGAACAATTATCTGTGAAAAAATGATGATTATACCTCAGTGTAGATATAACATTATAATAAAGTACGTCCATCAATCGACAATCCAGGGACCAACCTAATCATTGGCCGCAGTTAAATCAAATTATATAAAAGTACTTCATGAAAGCAGCGGAAAAAATTGCAGAAACTAGCATAGACATGCTCATTGCATAAAAACTAGTGTGCAAAACAAGCAACAAATGCATTTTTCAACATACAACCACGAAATTGTTGAAAGATGCTTTTTATGACTAGTGCAGTGAAAGGACAACTCAGTAGAAAGATGATGAATAGACAAATATCAGCACTATGACAGAAAGAAAGTCATGGCACACAAATACGTGGAATGTGGGCGTTTAATGAATGCCTTTCCAAACGTTACCTGCTAGTGAAAGTGAAACCGTACGTTCATAATGGTTACAAGAAACCATCAGGATGAGTGGCACACACAAGGGGGGGGGGCGGACCCCCCAAAAGCCCTTGATTTTTTCCCGATTCATTATAATTCTAAGTATATAAATACGTAAAATTTAATTAAGTATTTGTTATTAATTAATAATTTTATTAATTAATGCTAATCATTTATTCAATAATTAGTTTTTTTCCTGTTTTTTGTTCCCGAAAACCGTCAAAATTAAAAGGAGCATGATGCAAGAATGGTGGACTTTCGACACTGGACCCCGCCCCCCCCCCGGAAAGTTCCGGGGGGCGCTACTGATCAGCACGTCTTTACACGTAGTAGAATGAACAGAAAGCTTGTAGAGGAGGAGCATAATTCAATGAGTGTTGAACTAGAGTTCAGAATTTACAGAAGTGTAGTTTCAAGAGCTTGAAAAACCTGCAAGAAAGATTGAAGGGGGTTGGCCGAGGAGAACTAAGGCAAAAGAGACCGGAATCAGATATCCGGCAACATTGCCCAGTAGATGTGTAAGGCAATTGAATGACAGGTATCACGGTTTACTGCAGCCAGACGTCTGCATAAACGTGGTCTATTCATCCATCGTTCTGAATGCTACGCACCATTAAGAGCAGCCCATAGGCGGCACTGTTTATAGTGGTGACAAGAGCATAAAGACGGAACATCAATAGAATCCCGTTCTATTAACAGTGTTGCTCAGACTGAAACCATTTCATATGGAAAGAGATAGTGGGGTGAAACCGTGTCTCTAACATCAGGGTTGATTGATTGATTGAATATTAACGTCGCACTGTTCAGCTACACGAGGGCTTTTGGCGACGGACCACGTAATTTTGAACCATGGTCAAGTGACGTGGACGACACCTGAGCTGGCACCCCCTCTCCTAACTACCACACCACACCAACGGGAGGACGTTTCAGCTCTCGACAGATTTAACGTGCATCGCTGCCCTACATGGCGGGTCTTTAGTGGTACTGGGCTCGAACTCGTGACAAGGCAAGCCACGGTCCGATACCTATACCACTCGGCTACCGCGGTCGACTCTAACATCAGGGAAGGAGACCGTTAGGAGTGGTCCTGGAGTGCTGGTATGGGGAAGAAATATGTTTAATGGAAGAACGAAGCTCCCTATATTTTTGACAGAGGTTCACTTACCGGATATCGTTACTGTAAATTCAACACAAGCATCTGCTCCGAGGGGCCGTTGGGCAAGACTATTTTCGTGAACGTCGATACACGTCCACACAGAGCTTCTAGATAGTGAGGATATGAGCAGAATAGATTGGCCAGAGTGCTCCCCCCATTTAAATGCCATCGAACATGTATGAGATGTTTTAGTGAGACGCCAAGTAGCAAGCTTGTTTCCTCCTTTAGAACCCTAGACAGCCGAAACAGATGCTTCTTGACGAGTGGTAGCACTTACCTAAAGAGCTATTGAATAATTCGGTATTAAGTATGAAAAGACGATGTCACTAATCATTGTAGTTAGAGGATTTCGCATCCCCTACTAAGGGACTTCGTTTGTTCTTCTTCGTGCCAGACAATGTATTTCACTAACGCCATTCTGTCAATTAAGTCTTTTTATGTTTTATTCCATAGCGCACAACCGTGTATGCGTAAAATTCATTTTTTGGCTACTATGCTTTCATCAACCTTTAAATGCTACATTGTGCTTCTGTAGTGTGAATTTCCTGTCATAATCTGGAAAGTTGGTTAAGTTTTGCACACTAGTATATGTATAGACATGATGAGTATATTTTTTAAACATCAGTAGATAACATCTTTGAGATGACTTTTTGAAGAGAGAGAGAGAAAAAGAAAGAAAATATAGTAATTTAGAAAAAATAATTAACTGGCATTAGTGGTGTACACTATAAGTTGAGTGTTCAAACTCTTCCAATATAAACCAAGACATTTTAAATTTACACCTCGGCACTTTCACCTATGCGTTTCTTTCAGTGGCGCAGTGTGCGCTACTGGTTTCTTTATATATAAATGTATACCCCTCTCACATAAAAGTAGTCAGTGTACATCATAGACTGGAATGAATGATTTTTTTCCACAGAGAGGCCAGTTAAGAGAATACAATATCACAATACAAATCATTTACAAAACAAAACATCTTGTTATATATATGTACAAAAAATTTTGACTAATATTTTAATATACATATAACACATATGCACATTATATATATATACTTATAGAAGATCACAAGAGAAAGATCCTTATACCAGGATCAAAGCTGCACTAGCTACATAGTTATCACACACATTTATTCTGTTGATCAATCATTTTAAATAAGCATTATTCAAATAATTTGATCAAGTATAGCAAATTAAGAATTTACTTATCATGCATTTTATTAAATTCGATCTCGATTCACCAATGTCAGCAAGTAACTTCAAAATGTTTTTGATGTGTTTTTCTTTTCTAGGGAAACAGTGTAGAGAAAAAACGGCAATATAATGCAAGAAAAGAAAATTAAAATATGCATGAAATAAACAAAAAATAACATTTGATTCTTGTATATTTTGCAAAATTATATCCATATTTGATTATATTTCAGTCTCAGGCTTATTGTTTGAAAGTCAAACATCACATTAAATCAACACATCATGAGTTAATATTCTTTCACAGAATTTATATATTTAAACATGTTTTTTTTACAACTTTTATCACACATATTGTTTTCAGAAATTAGGATTTTTAAGGTATTATATTCTTACTCAATTCTGAGAATATATATAATAGAGTATCTTAATACATAAACATCTTGAAGAAGGTTCACACTGCTTTTACATGAAGACTACACCTATGATACATATTAATTCTTTTTGCTAGAGGCAAGATCTAAAAAACTGGCAAAATTAACACAATATGTTTGTCATGTTGAACCACTTATTTGTAGAGCAAGCAGTTTTCTCTAATTTTAGGTTATTCACTGTTTTTATGCAAATCAGGAAACAAAAGAAGTAATAGGTAAAAAAAATCCTAATAGCTAATTCTGTGACAAGAAAATTACATACTATCCATCCTATTTTCTACCCATCCACAAAAAAACTTTCAGTTATAATAAAAAAATGTACAAAGATGAGACAGTCTTTCAATAAAGCTATTTCTTTTCTAAGATGTCAAACACTACACTAACATAGAAGTCAAAAGATGTGCATATATGCATTTTCTTCATAAAAGAAAAGGACAAATTCACACACAAAAAAAATTAAACAGAAGAACCAATTAATCAGCACAACTTTCTATTTTTACTAACATTATATAAAAATCAAATTGCAATGATTAAATACTTTATTGCACTTAGTCAAACTCAAAGTATTGGTTTGTAAAATGAAAGATGCAAAACTGAGAGCCCAGTAAAACTTTCAGAAAATAACAAGATGTTGCTTTTAAATATATGTATAATATATATTTACAATACATAAAAGAAATTAGGAACAATTCAACCATCACAAAATTACTTGATTTCAAATCTGTTATTTTCAAATTTATAGTTTACTTCAATTTTGAGTAATATAATAAAATTAAATAAATTTTATACATATTAATTTACATTTCCGAACAAAAATAAATGACATGTAAAATTTTTTTTTTATTATTGGTATATTTATATCAGACATAATTACTTCAAACTTTTAATAATTAATTGAAGGATCATTTTGAAAGCTACCAGTGTGATTTAAACACAATTCCAACTCTCTCACAACAATTCAAAGGTTATCCTTTCTTTACAATAACATTTATTAAATTTGACAAAGCTCCCTATTTTTATAAGAAAATATATATTACTTGATACATTTTTGAGCTTTTCAAGGAATATTCAAAATACATATATTTTTTTCTTCCTTACTTACAGTGGTTTTGAAAATAATACTGCAGAAAAGAAAACGATATAATTTTTTTTGATAAAAAATGGAATGAAAATCTAATAACATGATGCACCAGTTGCTTTCTTTACAAGTAAAATTATCAATATTTTTACATTCTTGGATATCTTAAGCGATTGATTTCAAGATACATGCTATTGATATCAGGAGATCTGCCTCCTAAAAAATATCTAAACTGAATTCCCAATGCCTCAAAATACATATAATCTTGTACACTACTAGGAGATAGTTCCTTCTTCAGTACAGATTTCGAGCACTTATGACGAATTATTGTACTTAATGGAGTGGAAAGACTATTTTTCAAGGCATATTCCTTATATTCAGGTGGACTTTGTTCCCAAAATTCTTTCAACAGCTCCAAGTAATCAAAATTTCCGAATCTAACCAGAACCTTCTGATACAATATTAAATGCAGCAAATTTCGAAACTCATTCTCTTTCAGGTAGTCCCACATGTAATCTGACATCTTTAAGAATGAACTTTGAAATGGCCATTCTAAGAAAGATTCCAACACTTGAGAAGGACATCTTTCAAACACTTGTGACCTTCTATTTCTGTCCAGATGAGAAAGACAAAAAAGCAAATCATCATTCTGTAAAGTTCTCAGTCGCAGAGAAGCTGCTAGCCATGACTTCTTCGAATTTGGTCGCAATTTCAGAAAAAAGCAGCGAACTCCGAGAGGGTTCAATACAGAGCTCCAAGCAAGTCGTCTCCAGTTTATTTCCTCCCCATCTTGTAGCCATTTTATCCAAAGACGAACCACCAATGAACTGCTAATATCACAACAACGTCTTTTTTCCTTTTCAGTCATTTTGTTCCAAAGTGATATAACATCACCCTCCAGGCAGTAAAAAGATGCCACTATAAAACGTTTTGAAATGTTTAACCGCTCAACTTGAACTAATACTTCAGCAGTTTTCACTCGATCAATTGACCCATTTGATTTCCAGATAAAAATATTTCTCATGTCAATGGTACGGCATGTAATTGGACTGTGATCCAAGAACCACTTCTCAACCTCTGAATTGACATGCCTAACCATATCCGCTACTTTCTCTTGTAGATTTGCTGGTATGGGATAAGTAGATACCTTTTTTTTCACTAATTTTTCCCATTTTTTGCTATGCAAAATACACAGTGGAAAGCGTAATTTTTCTCTAAACGATTTGGCACTTGCAGCTGCAGAAAAGACAACAACACTCAAACTTTCGTAACGACCATAGAAAAGCTGCTTGATATTAAAAGATTCAGGTTTAGTAAGACATACAAGTTTTTCTAACAGTGTACTTGATAATGCAAAGCTGGAATCCCCATTTAATAATAATGTTTCTAGTATTTTACTTGGTAGGAGATACACTGGGAATCCAAGATCATCTTCAAAACATCTTACTTCAGGATCATTGCTAACCTGAATAGCAATCTTAGCAAGAGTTATATGCGAGAGTGATGATACAAAATTAATGTTCATTACCTATCTGTTTAATTTAATTAAATTCAGCTGATACTTTTGTGATGGAATATAACTGTAAAGAGAAGAAAAATAAAATGAATAACATAATATTGTACAAAATCTCAGCACATTAATGAATTAAAACAGCAAGTGCTGAATTTTTTTAAAGCAATAAATGCCAGAAAATATTTGTCAAAAATAAATATTTTACTATGAAGTAATTTTTGTTTAAAACGTTAATTTTTAAAGGAAGGGTAATATTCGTTGACTATCGAGCATTTAGTGATTTAGTGTCTGATGTTTAGAAATAATTAAAAGTTCAAAAATTTATATTTATTCTCCGATTATTTTTTATTGTTGAAGTAGTCTATTAGATACATCTCTCTCATTTTAACATTTCCATAACATCCCACTTTCCCCCTCTATTTAATAAACAAGTTAAGCATAGTAATCTTTCATATGTTTTCTAATATATCACGAAATTTGACTTGAGATAGATACAATTATTCAAGCTTTATTATTTCCCAAAATGTCAATTTAAATGATCAAGTTAAAACTAATACAATATGTGATTGAATTACTTACACATGCATAATTTTTTATAATTGGAATATGACACTGAATGCCTCGAAATAAAATTTTGTTCAATTTTTTAAAGGATCTTTTGCAAAATAATGCTGTTTAGAATTCTAAAATTCTTCTTTCAAATTGATTGAACTATTATTTTTTAACTGTCTCTTAACTAAATTCTTTCTCATAAGTTTATTTTCCTTTGATATTATCACATGAACACTAAAAATTATCTGGCATATTATATTTTTTCTAAGATATTCAACATAGTTTTATAAACATTTCAACAAGTATAAAAATGTTTGTCAACATAAAGTATGTGTAATTCTTGAAAAACAAACAAACATATTAAAAGTATTTTAATTTACAAAAAGGGACAGAAAAGAGGAAATTTTTTTTTAACAGTGATGTATAAAATTACTAAAAATTTGAATAGTTATCCAGCTATATAATGAAAGCCAAATTCACTTAAATAATACATTAGTTGATAGATTTCAAAGCATAAGTTCTTTAATCAACATTTTCTCACACATACATTCTTTGCAAATACATAAGTAATTTGAAAATTTTTTAGCATTATTTTAAGGAATTGATCACAAATTTTATTACATGCTTAAAATGTTCTAAATCTACTTAAATAAAAATGCAGTTTTGAGTACATTATATGTACTAAACTTTAAATTATAACCAAATCATCAAAAATACAGGAAAATTCCATTTCAGAAGAAAAATTCAGACATTATTTTACTTTTGAACAACTGCTACATTTAGTTTTAGTTTTTCTCTTTCAAGTAATTTCATAATTACCCTAATATCAAATGTATTTCATGTGGATATTCAGAACAGAATGTCAACTTGGATACCCCACACACACAACCTTATCATCTAAACATGGTTCAAAATTACAAGATGTATTAGTTGTAGTTAGTGGATCATAGTATTGTAGAGAGAAACAATCACAGATGTTCAATAGAACAATGTAAATTTTATGGAAGTCGCAAAAGAAAATATTTTGTCAATAAAGTAAAAATGCTTTATACAACATGGTATAATTTTTACAAGAAAATAGCTATCACAACATTAACATTACTACAAATCAGCACAAATTAATTTAATTATATTAAATTTTCAAGACAGCTGATTTTTTGATCATAATTCTTACACCATACCTAGAATTCAATATTTTTTAAATGTTATTTTAATTAATTACGTAATAAAAATTTTAATGAAAATGATTTTTAAGAGTTTTACAGTTTATTTCCATGTTTTGAAGTTTTGCAAGATAAATATTTTTAAAATCAATTAATAGAAACTTTAAAACAATCCTGGTAAGATTGATGAGATTTAGCAACTTTAGTACTTAATATAAACAGCACTTAAATAATTTAAATAAGTAATTTAAATATCAACTGAATTAAATAAAAGTTAACTTGTTTTTTCCTGAACAAAAAGTGACAGATGACACAAACATTTGATATTCTTTTTTTCTGCCATAAACATACTTCAGAATGAACACACACACACAATTATCTTATATTTTAAATAGTCTAGATTTCTAATAGTTGAATAATGTTAAGTACTTTGCATATAAAATAAATGTATTTAAAAATAACACTTTTTAGGAACTTTTTTAAAAACAGAATATATTTAGCAAAAATACCTATTAAAACAAATATTTTCCTCTATTCAGAACTTTAAATTTTTTTGTACTCCATTTTCAAAGTTTTAGAGGGTTAACTTCTTCTATTCTTTCAGTCATGAATAGCATTCATTTATTATAAAACTGTCCAAGTAAAGACCAAGCCGAGAAAATTTGTAATGTTTCGATAATACATTTTTTTACACAATGTGTTATAACATAAAAGTAAAATAAACATGAAAGTTTTGAATGAACATAAAAAATATTCATACATAAATTATTTTTGAACTTATTCAGGAAAATACTTTTATTTATTTATTTTTTTTAATGAGTAGGAATAAAAAAGGAATGGATTTTAAGACCATATTATACAGCAATTTTGAATTAAAAAAAAAAAAAAGAAAGAAAGAATTTTGAATTTTTATTAAAAAAGCCTGAAAAGAATGTATACGGGTGAAAATAATAGGGAATTAGAATTTAAAAATATAGTTTCTTGCACACACACGCACACATTTCAGCAAAATATATAGGTAATATTGGAACACAACAATTTGTGTATCTTATTTTCTTAATTATTTTTTTTCTATTCAATCATCAATATTGCTGAAGGAGGCAAACATGTTCCATCTTAAGTTTTTCCAATAAATTCTACAGAAAAGAAAGAACCCTTTGAAATTTTACAATAATCTTTTAATAAGATGGGGGGGGGGATTTCTTTTCTTGTTATTAATTCAAATGCAGAAAAGGATTTCTCCTCACAATACAAGAATAATTATACATCTTAACAACTTATGTATGAAACATATTAGTTTTTACTAACCTCCTTTTTTAAAAAAAATTGTGTGTGTGCTTACTTTAATAGTTGTTAAAGCAAATTAGTACCATTAAATTTACTTAAAAAATATTAATAGTTGAAAAGGAAATAACCACAAACTGAAATAGATCTGTAATACATAAATTTTTTAAAGTATAACACAACATATTATTTAAAGATGATAGTATCACAAGCTGACCTCACTATTAAATTTTACTTCATTATTTCTAATAATAATGAAGTCTCTGAAATTTGATAGTAAACCTTAAAAATATTGCATTTTACAAAAAATTACAAATTAAAGCATTAAGCGACTAAAATTTTAATGAATTAAATTTACAACAGACTACAAAATTTGTTTAAAAACCAAAACAGTTCTGATACCTTTCTGCGTTAAAATTACACATAATACTAAGAACACAATTAAAATATAACTATATAAAAAATATCATAAGATCACAGTGAAGTTTTTTGATGAAACAGGGAGATTTTGAATGTTAATATGAATAGTCTAACTGTTTTTAAAATAAATTTGACACAACTTAAAATTTTTTTCAAAAAATACTCGAGGAAATTACTTAGGAATGTGTTACAAATTTAGCTTTATTTTCAAAGTATAATAACAATCCCTGAAAGAATTGTTTTTAAAAATTAAATTTTAACATTTAAAGATAAGAAATTTTTTACTTTTAGATAAGAAATTAAAAAAAATCATTTGAAATTTGTTCACAACAAAAATGTGAAATGGAAATAATAACAACGGATAAATTTCATACATACTCAAAAACATGTAATTATAGCAATGAATAAAACAAAATGCAAAATATTTAAAAAAATGCATACTTAATCTGATGAACTTTTTTTCAATTGTGAATATTTTAAGACAAAATATAAAGCTTACTTTATCAGCTACAAGCATTAATAATTATTTCTTAGCATATTAAATGTAGGATTTCATGCAATAAACTGATTCACAATAACTTTTTTGACTGCATTAACTAAAACAGACAATTTTTAAAAGCATTTGAAAAAACACCCCAAAAACATACAAGATGGATAAAGATTAAAGACTGAAATTTATTTTTTGTAAGATTTTAAGTAATAGACTTAAACAAATAATGAAAAAGTATGGGCAGCATGTAAAATCAATGTTAATAGAAGAGTAAAAAATCAAATAAAATAAATTTGTGAAAAGAAAACATCTCTATTGCATAAATAAACTAGATAATAACACATAAAACAAAAAGATATGAAAGAAAAAAAATGTATGATGATTTGCTTAGGAAAAATAAGTACCTTGCATGTTTTACGTCTATGCATGTATAACTCATTAATCACAAAATGAAAAAAGTATTCAGTGTTAAATGGATTACATAAATAAAAAGTCTTATGATTATTTTGTTCTAAACCTTTCTCGTCAACCCAAGCTGGATCTTATGACATACAATATTTCTTTTATTTTTGCACATCCAATTTTTTAATGACATTTTAATTGAAAAGCAGCTAACTCAGTGGCATACACAGACATCTCTTATAGGGGAGTTTACAGTCTAAAAAACAAGTAGATGAAAACACAGACACATTTGTCCAGTTGAAGGAGTGACCTCCCTTTGTGTATGCTACTGATTTGACTTACCTTTAGAATCTATCTCCATATTTTAATCATTTATTGATAATTTTTTAATACCTTGTTTGGTTCAATTTCATTGTTCTAGTAGAACTGAACATAATTTGCCCCTTTCCCCTAACTTCTGCATTCTTTCTATTTTTAATCTAGAATTACCCTAAAATCTAGCATATAATGCGCACCTATACTTTCGGGCTGCATTTTTTAATTTTAAGGTATGTTCGCTGTATAACGTGCACCCCCTTTTTTATGAAGGAGCCTGAAATGTATGCGTTCAATGCTATTATGTTTTGAAGTCATTTATTCGAGGTATTATCCCAGGATTTTCAAAAAAATAGTATTCTAGAACTACAATCCTTTAAGTTCATTAGAGGTATGCCGTTTCTTTTAAATAAACAGTATTTTGATCTATATAGAAGTCTAATTTTCATATGTTCATCTTTTTTATCTTTATTTTTGAAACTATCATTTTCATACCTGGTGTATAACACACACTTGTAAATTTTGATCCTATTTTTTGAGTTAAAAGGGCCCGTTATGTGCTGGATTTTACGGTAACTCATATATATAGAGAGAGAGTAAATTTAAAAGAACATTTTTTTTCAAATGTAAATAATTGATATTTTGACTAATTTTTTTTTCTATTTGTATACATAATTCTATTCCAATCTTGTTAGCTTCCTATAAAAACATGTAAAAAAAAAAATCCTTTATGCTCGAAAATTTTTTAATAAATAGTAATTCTAACAGCACAATTGATCATTGATACTGCTTTAATCAAATATATTTTGTTAACTCCAGTCCTGGATACATATGGAATTACTGATCAAATAATCTACAATGCAATTGCTTTGCTTCCAAATAAGACTAATGTATCAATGCAATAAAACAGACAGCATGATAACAATCTGAAACCATTTAGGATTTTTCAGTTTTTAATTGAAACACAACAAACAATTCTGAATACCTGCACCCTTTTTATCCATAGCAAAAATATCAAAAGATATAATTAAAAAAAGAAAAAAAAATCAAAGAATAAATTCAAAATATATTTAGATTAAACAGAAATGATGTTTCCAAATCCATCAAATAATTAAATTTTCCTGCTCCAAGTCAAATCTGATAGCATTTTTAATCACTTTTAAATAAAGTTTGTTATTTGTAAAGAAAAAAAAAACCCTAAACAGATGCCATGCATTTTAAATATTTAAATAATACATTTTTATTATAAAGATAAAATACATGCAAGACCAATTCAATTATCCTTTCTATAATGATGATTTATTACACTCAACTAAGTATAAGACAATTCATAATACAAGGCATTTGGTTGTTCAGCACTTTCAGGCTAATAAGTTAAAGACAACATGGAATTCAGCTGATTTGGAGAAAATTATATATTATTTGTTTAGATCAGCAAATTAGGCTTTAAAATAACTTTTACAATCAGGATTTTCTTTAAGTGAGTACTTAATGATTCTGATGATTTTTGAAGCCTAAAGACAAAAAAAAAAAAGCATGTTAATATTAAAAAATTATGTGTGTAATATGACTCAGTTTTTTAAAAATATCTTACTAAAATCACACTTTGAAGTTGCTCTAAGGCTGTAGACTTCATAATTTTGAACCATGGTCAAGTAATGTAGATGACACCTGAGCTGGCACCCCAAGCTTCAATTTAAAGGCTATAGTAATTTGAAACGTGCTAATTTGAAAAAAGGTCATATACATTTATATGCTAGAAAACAACACTTTTAGAGCAGGATAAGAATAATTCGGCAACAAGAACATTTTAACGAATCTTTAAATTAAATATAATTCTAAATGGTTTTTGTCTTATAAAAAAATCCTCATGACTAAACTTATTCACACGAATCAATTTTAAAAACAATAGTGCCAGTTAAACAGAGAATTTATCTTATAAACTGGTTTAATATAATTCATACAGAGATAATGTGAGGAAGTAATTAGAACAAATAATTCAAATTTATTTAAAAATAATTAAAAAAATATTAAATTAATAGATAAAATAAAAATGTCTTGGAAATTTTATTACTGTAAATGAATTCTTTAAAAAGAAAAAAAATTGGATCCATATTTATTCAGAAAGCTATAGTTGAAAATTCAGGAGACGTATGTAAAATAACAGTTCTTATTCTTGCACCAAATTGTTAATAACGACAGAAGAGGCAACATAAGCTATACAGAAAAAAAAAAGATATAAATACTGTTCATGATTTTCTTGTTATAAATATTTAATTCCTATCTATGACTGTAAAGGCATCTGATTAATAAATTTCTGGCATAGCCAAAGTTAATATCTTTGAAACTATTTATTTCAGTTTAATTTATGCTGAAGACAAAAAAGGGGATATGTGTGATTCAGATTCATTTAATACAGACTTAAAAAAAAAAAAAAAAAAATGAAAAACTTATTAAGTTTCAGAAAATTTTTTTAAATACTTCATATTTATCCGAAATATTAACGTCTCATAAAGGCAATGAAACAAACATTTTGAATTAAAAATTTACTATTTTTTCAATAAAATTAACTTTAAAATAAAGATATATAAATCACACCAATTTATAAAAAATGGAAGATGGTTCAACATACTTATTCGGTCTTTCAAAATATGACTGAAATTGTAGAAACCACTATTGCAGAGAGAAACGATATAATAAAATTGAAACATAAATGTTTTGATTTTAGAAAAGTCGATACGTACTATTTTTCAGTATAAGAATGTGAATTCTAACTCCAAAAGTAATCGTTCTAGGTTGACAAACGGAATGAAGTAAGCACCTGATCCTGAATACTTCAACAACTATTGACTGGAACAGACGGGAAAAGATTTATTATAAAAATGTAAATGATAAGGCTAATGATGTAGTGTTATGTTATAACGGATTAAGTTTGATTTTCAATAGACACAATTGACAACCAGACAGCAGAAACAGAAACTTCTCGCTCCAGTGAAATTTCTTGGCTAATGCCAGAACCACTTTTCCCGTTTCTGGTTCAGCCATGAGAAATATCAAAAATTTCTTTAGTCATAAAAGATAACTGCTATAAATATCTATAACGAAAGGTAAAACTACTTAAATAAATCAAAATTGACATTTAAGTATGAATATTTTAGTAATAAAAATCAATTAAATGAAGGTGATCATTTTTTAAAATTTTTATCTCACGGCATATTGAAGAAGCTACGGATGAGTTTTATCGTACAATTTGCCGTAGCGGCAGTATTTTAAAAACTTTCCCTTCTTCCGGAATTAGTAAAATTTGCATAGCCGGTTCTTTACCGGAAACAGCTATACTCCGTTTCACCTTAAGTTGGCAGCGCTGGGAAGGGTACGCTGACCAAATCACAGCCGCTACAGGGTTACTCTAGGAGAAGAGTGTGACTATAACAAATAAAATTCTCCATATTTGGCGAGCAAAAAAATTACTCTTGAAAAATTTGTTCATCAAAATTGTATGAGGTTTTTTTTTTTTGATAATAGTATAAGCCCCTTCTTTAATCGAAATATTTAAGAGTTCATATTTCAATATGTTTAAAAATATTGATTAATTAACTAGCAAAACTTTTCTCGAATAAAATCTCAATAGTTCCCAACATGTTGATTGCAATTTTTTTAAATAAAAAAATACGGTTAAATTGTAATTCACATGCTATCATTACATTGATTTTTTTAAGTGACTTATGCTATTTTCAAAATAAACGGCTCATATATCTTTAGTTTCATAATTTCATTTATTACATCTGTTTATAAAATAAAAATTTCTATATCTTGTTTATAAATAATTAATCATCTGTTTTCCATTATTACTGTTTTAAATCAGTTTGTAATTATTATTCGCATTACATGTAAATGCCGTTTATGTACGTTAGCGTAAGATATATAAAACTACATAATAGAATTTGGGGATTAATTTCAAAAATTTATCAATATTAAAACATAATCTTTTATAAAATTTATAGTTTATCTGGAAAAAAATATCTCGATGCATACTTCAAAAATTGTTACTAACATTAAATGCAAAGTTTATATATTCAGCTCTCAATAAGTATAACTTTTAAAGAAAGAAAAAGAGATTTATTTTAATAATTTAATACAAAAATTATATATTTTGATATTTAGAACTGTTTTTGTTGTAAAAAAATGTTTAAAATTTCAAAAAACAACACGAATTAAGATATCGCACGAGATGTAAAAATATTATCTAAGAACGAAGCTAAATCACAAAGCGAATGGCGTTGATTTGGCGCGAATATTTCGGAAGAATGTAATCTTGAAAACCGGTTTTTTCAGCCAAATATTGTTGTTGTCAGCCAGAAGTCAAGTGGTTGTTTTCTACTGTATTCGTTCACAGGTATTAAAGAATAAATGCTTTTAAGATGTGATTAACTTAAAATATATCTTTAAACCTACAATTTATATAATACATGATACTTTTTAATAATTTTCTGTGCATTTGCATTGATTTAAATTCCAGAACATGTTGGAACTACTTTTTCAAGCGGATTGTTATATTCCCTACCTTTCCCAACGCTGCCAACTTGAGGTGAAACAGAGTATAAATATTTCTTTTGGTTCTTTTTAAAAACTGTTTTTCTTCAAAAAGTTACATCGTATGAAAGTCTATAATCTATTCTACAATTTTCTTAAAATATGTGATGTGAGAATAAATAAATAAATTCCTAAGCCAGTTTTTTCCCCTCACCTTATGAAACATAAGGCTTAGATCAACAAAAGAATTTACAGTTTAATGATGAAAATTTTGGAAAAAAAAAATCATTTCCGTCATAAATCTATTAGCATTATTTATATGGTAAAAAATAATAGTAATTACGTTTATTTCGGTCCAAAATTTTTGAAAAACTAAGCAAGTACATTGTTTTTCCTTGTTTCAAAATCATCGCTTGACATTCATTGATGATAACCCTTGTTATAATTTTTGATGGTTCTTTTATATCTATCCCTTGAAATTTTTTTTATACATAAGTCACTATTTGGTTATAACTGTGTGTGTGTATAAAGTTTTGATGTAAAAATAATGCTTGGAAAAATAAATAATGGAGTTGCCTATTTTTAATTATCTGTTTGAAAATCAATAGCTTTTAGCTCAGATTCACATGCAAATATATACAATCCCAGGAATTAAAATTCTTAATATTTTTAGTTGACCTTGTATGTATGTTTACTAAAACTGTATTCTTAACTCTTATGTTTGATATAATATATACTTCTACTTGATTTTGTATAATGAATATTCTTAAATTTTTATAAATCATCTTTATGATGTTTTGCGATGTTTGCAACTTAGATGACGTCAACGGTAATAAAGTTTGTAAAAATGTAGCCCTTCGTTACTATAGAAATAGGGTGTGGCTTAGAAATGATTGACAGATGTAGTCAGTATGAGAACGCACGCGCTCTTTGAAGAACCAGAATTTGTAGGGGGAAAAAAACGTGTTCACAAATGGGGGGTAGAGGTTGTCAGTGGCGTAGCGTGGGGGGGGGGGGGCTGAGAGGGCCATGGCCCCGGGGGGCATACGAAAAGGGGTGGAGGCAAGCACCACGATATTTAAATTCGAAAAATATTTCAAACACCAAATAGCGCCAGCGTGACGAAACTGACGGAAACAAGCTATGAAGTTTATTATTCGCTATGCAATCGCATTCGTTTTTATGTTACTTAGGCTTCTGGCAACCGGTACTGTGTGAAGTAAATGCTCAACTTGAGGCGAACAATATTTTCTTAAATAGACAGTGTTGTGTGTCTCGCCATTTGTGTGTTTGTGTTTTCATCGCTTCGCAAATGCAGCGAAGGGTAGGGGATCAGCGTGGGGGCGTGCCTACGCGAAGGAATAGAGAGTGTAACAAGATGGCTATGAGACTTAGGAATAAACAGAGTGAGAAAATTAGTCCACCGTGTTCTTTATTGAATATGAGTTCTTTACTTTAATAGAGCGATCGACGGGCCAAATATGGTCCTAGCTAATCCGAAGAAATAGGTGAAATTTAATTGTTGTGATTACTATTGTTACGTAGATCTGAGGGTTCGCGGATTTTATGCAAAACAATCACAAAGAAAATAAACAGTTCTTTAAGAGTGATGCGAATTTATTATCAAAAATCCAATCATTTAAACACATGATTCAGCAGCAATATTCACAGAGTAAATATCCGAAGGTCTTCACAGCTTCAACAGCAATCAAACACAATAACCAGTGTTTAAAAATACACGTAAGTAAAGATTATTCACAAGCACAGCCGAGCTAATCGCTAGTCAAAACAATCCTCACTACTCGCTGGTTTAATCAAGACTGATCGCCGTACCGGCGAGCATCTTTTTTATAGGCGCGACAGAAATTTCGAGAAATATAACCGCTCGTGTCACTGAACGTCACACTAGTGGAGAGATCCGCTACTTTCTAGAAGATTCCAGAGGGTTCCGAACTCGTCAACATGGCCGCCAATGACCCCAAAATGGTCGCCAAAGTCGCCACCAACTTTGTCGCCAAAAATGATGCCAACTTGGCTCTAGCACCTTGATTTCGTCAAGTTCTCATTGAATTGCCATTATAACGTAAGGGGTGGCATTGCTTGTAAATAGTACAATTTTAACATGAAATAAACATAACATAGAGTAATATAAATGTATTAAACACTCAAATACAAATTATTAACACTATTTACACAAAATTCGTAACACTATTATTGATAATAGTATTAAGTGTGATGTCTCTGGTGGAAATGGTCATGGTCTCTGGTGTGAAAATAGTCATGGTCTCTGGTGAAAGTAGTCCTGGCATTGAGGTGAAAACAAACTTGTTCCCTTGAGTTTTGAGTAATTAATTCATTTTGAGTTTTGTGATTTGAGCATTGTGTAAATATTAGTCTTTTGAGTATTGTGATTTAATTGAGTAGAGTTAAATAATTATGAGGAAATTAAAGCAATTGTTTTAAGAGAATTCGAACCAAAAGCACAAGCAGTGTTAGAGAATTTTCGAAATGCCTGTCGAGAAAACGAAACGCATGTGCAATTCGCTTCGCGTTTAACTACGAATTTCGATTATTATTTAAAACTGAGGAAAGTAACAGATTTTGACATTCTTAAAGAACTCATTGTATTAGATAAAATGTTTCAAATATTAGATTTGGAAACAGCGGCTCATATTAATATTAGACAATCCGGAGAGATTGGTTTAGACCATAGGTTCCCAAACTTTTTTGTCTCATAGACCCTTTGTCATGTTTTTCGCCTTTGGGTAAACCCGTCTTACCTAATGTTAAATTTTTGTACTTTTATCAACTTAAATATCTTTTTGGCAGCTGGTACAGGGCTATTTACTTTAAAAGATTTAAATTTGTAACTTTTGTGAAAAATAGTGTTTAAAATTTAAGAAACACATGTTAATTCTAAATTAAAATT
>BMAV01003916.1:0-12818 GCA_019973955.1 Trichonephila inaurata madagascariensis | reverse complement strand
TTACTTTTCTAGAAAACCCAGAGGGTTCTGTGCTCGAACGGTTGCCAAAATTGATGCCAACTTGGCTCTACCTCCAAGATTACGCCAAGTTCTCATTGAATCGCCATTATAACGTAAGAGGCGGCATTGCTTGTGAATAGTACAATTTTAACATGAAATAAATATAACATAGAGTAATATAAATGCATTAAACATCCAAATACAAATTATATACACTATTTACACAAAATTCGTAACATGGTCGCAATGCCCTTTAACACGAAAAAATATTTCAATCCCCTGAATTTAGTGTTATACGATTTTCACTATATATATACACAAACTTTTGATGTTTCTTTAATTAAACATGTATTCGAATAAACTGGTAGAAAAGATAGTTAAATAAATTTAAAAATTTCTCGTTTGCTCAATGTTGCTGTTGTGTTGTTGCTAATCCTCCACCGACTGACGAAATCAAGACAAAATCGAAAACACCGTTAAGCTAAATCAGACCAACTCTTGAAAATTGTGGATTTCACAATTTCCAAATGGTTTGCTGTTCAAGTAGTTTGTAAATTTAGTAGAATTTATCACTGTAGTATATTTTCAGATTATATATTGTCTTAGGCTCTTTAGACCCAAGGTACCCACATGTGTACCTGCAGTGTTAACTTCGTATCTTATTAATGGATGAAAACAATCAATAGATATCGAAGTTTATCTTTCGTCCACGTTCATGCTTTTCAGTTTTACCACCTGAAGATGGTGATATTTGTATTTTTTCCCTGTAGATTTTCAACGTACAAAGTGGCAATGACCAACTCTACAAGAAGCCAAAAAGGTCAGCTATTTTTCAATATATAAATAAAACGTTTGTGCTTCATATTTTTAAATTTCATGTAGATGACTTCCAGGAGTTGACAGATCATATAATTATCACCATTTTAACAATTGTAGTATTCTAATTAGAAGTAACTTTTGAGGTACACCTTTGAGAGCTGCTCCTGTGGTTATTCAGTCCCAGGTGCAAATGATATACAAGATGAAATTTTGCGTGTAATATTACTTCCTACAATGATGACGGGCTTATTTTGATTTTTTTTATAGTTATACCCAATTTTAAATAAGAATATATATATATATCATGATGTTTATATTCTAGTCACCAAATTAAGAAAAATTTAGAAATGCATTTAAAATAAATTTATATAGTAATGTGCTTCTATCTTGCCATATTCCACGCTAATTCGAAATTGATTTGATTTATATATAATTATAACCATAAATTGTTTTTTTTTCTTCAATCTATAAGTTTTAATTTTTACAAAGATGTTTTAAGAAACTTATTATAATTATTGTTATATCCTGACTTAGAATATTTAACTTGGAAGGAATTCTAGGAAATTATGAATCACAAAGGGATTGTATTTCGGATGTTCAAGTAAAGGAAATTTTGAAATGTTGTTTTGCCTGATGAGGTTGATGTATTTGTTGAAAATGAAGAGGATCAGGGTATAAATGATACTACAGAGGTATAACATTAGATGTTGTGATGAACACCTGTGAAATAAAAGTGGGACCACTACTTTCATCCAATGTTTGATATGATAGAATTGGACATTTCCCTCGATATGTGACAGACAAATTTGCATCAAAATGTAAATATGATAGTCAAAAATCTAGAACTCGTGTGTTTTGTTTTAAATGCAATTATTTTTGTGTACCTTATCTTATAAATTTCTTTTGAAAACTTACTTATCATGTTTTTTTTTCTAATTTTTAAAGAAATTTATTAAAATAAGTGTAAATGGAATGAAAAATTGAATTTTTCTTATTGTTACAGTTAAGACCTCTCAGCATAACAAAACAAATTATAAAAATTTAATTTTTCCCTAGCGCTTGTACTTCTGACTATACAATCAGAAAAATTGAATCAACACTTTTTCCCTCCTTATTTAAAATGCCAGAGAAGAAGAGGTTAATAAAAAATAATTTAGAAAATTTTTATTTGTGAAGATCCCATGTCAGTAGTATGAGAATTTTAGAATCGGAATAAATTTAAAAGAATTTTTTGCATCATAGAACTAGATTTGTAAATCTTATTTGTAATAGTTTGTTATATTAAACATTAGATTTTAATTTATATTTTGTGCTATTTTCTAAGGCACATATTTTTATAAATAAAAGATGAGTATACATTGTACAGAATTTTAAAAAAAATATTCATATAATATATTTAGAAATTATATTAATTTAATTTTTTTTTAAATTTTATACATTTTAGCTAATTTATAATGAAGTAGGAATAAGTATATTTTACTCCTATTACTTTACGCAAGACAGGATTTATTCGCAATTTCTGTACAATATCTTTTTTTCGTACGAAATGAAAGGAAAAATGCATTTAACAAAAATATAATGGATATGTATATACTAGCTTATTAATGATTTGTTAAAAATTACTTGTTCAAAAAAGGAAGAAAAATGAAATCCGAGAATGACTTAATATCTAGGCTTCAAAATGAATCCATTTGAATAAACATTTTAAAATGTATCCCAAAAAGTAGTTACATTCTACAATTTTTAATCTCTTTAAAAGGTTTTAATTTTTATTTAATACCTTCAGCTTTATCTCAAATTAAAATTTGAAGTTAAATTTTAAAACACATATTTAATTAAAATGAATACGTAGCTAAAGTCTGAAACAGAGTGAAAAAAACCTCAGAAATGTTTCAATCTAAAAAGTCTTGATACTTAAGAATAATTTTAAAAAATTGTAATTAATATTTCAGTTATAAAAAATTCGTTTCGAATTTCATGAGTAAATAATGGCTTAAATTTTATTCTGAAATAAGAAACTTTTTTAGCTTATCAATCCATATTTTGTACCAAATGTCAATGTCTTTACTTTTAATTGTCCCGAAAGAGGTAAGTTTTTAAAATATAGATAAATAATTCAATATTGAAACTTAAGTTTATAATTATATTCTTTAAAAATATTCATTGCACCAAACCCTCAATAGATTAAATATATTAACATTTAATATCATTTTTAAAATAGAATAAAACAAAGAGGTTTATTTAAATATTTATTTAAACATGGAAAAGAATAGTAAAATGCATAAAAATTCAATTTTTATTCTTTAGAAATAGTCTGATTATTCGAAACAAAATGAAATATAAATAATTGAAAAGCTCAAACATTTACATGATAAATCATCAAATTGACAATACGTTTATATTTTAATATCCATCCTTATTCTTAAAAAAAACATACGTATCTTTTTTAAGAATTTCATTTATATAGCCTAAAATTAATTACTTTGTTTCCTAGGACACCACTTCATCCATTAAAACACAATAATGTAATCATTTTTACAATAGCTTTTAAAAACTCTTTTTTTAATATTATTCTTTTATTTTTTATTTTACATGATATAGGCCCCTTTTTTGTCGAATCCCTTGGCATTCTATTCACAGAAAAGTTTATTTTTGCCCAGCATTCTACCAATGAAATGCAGTCACGTATTCTACAGCCTATTCCTTCACGAATGAGGTTTTTTCCTACTTTCTCAATCCCATGTGAGATATACTGCGGTTGAAAAATGATCCTGCGCCATTTTGATTTTTTTTTTCCCTCGCTTCTATCCGAGTTTCTATTCGAGCCGTTCTCCCCCTTCTTTTTCCCTCCCTTTGGATATGAATTCGGAGAATGCTCTAAGGTTGTTTCAGCTGACTTTAAAAATTGCATTTCGTATGGAATTTTAAACACAATGAACTGTTCCCGTAATACTTTTATGACGAATGCTTACATTTTTAGCGTACTTTTCCTCCATTCATTTCATTTGCTTATTTAATAAACGAATGAATTGTTTTGAGAATAGATTAAGGATTTTCATTGTTTATTTTGCATTTTCTCTGCTATTAACGTAAATGGCTTTTCTCAAAAGACGGTGAAATGCATATAATATAATTTCTTTTTCTTAAGTGCAAACAGATGCTTTAACATAAATGACATAACGAATAATCGCCTCATTTACATTTAAACAAGCAGCTCATAAAATGGCAACTTTATGATAGCGGATTGTGCAAACATTTAAATAGAAATATTATAAAATAAATTTATTTGATAAAGTAATTAGAAATTTTGACGGTAACCATTTGCTATTTTTAAGAATTCAATTGAAACCCGGTGGCTGAACGGTAATGAATCGTGCATCCACGCCACAGGTCTTGGGTTCAAATCCCTGGCTGGGAATGGTTAACTCAGTCTTTCATCTCCTCAGTGGGTCGATAAAGGAGTACCAAGCTTTCTTAGGGACAAAACACTAGAGGTTTCACTTCAGACTGATTGACCACCTGACCCGAAATCAGCGTCCTAGATCACGAAAACTGAATTGGGCAAAGTAGGCCTTGGCCCTCATGGGCTGTTGTGCCACTGAGTTCAGTTCAGTTTTTAAGAATTAATTTAACAACAGGGGTTTTTTTTTTTTGAGAACTTAAGATATCCGACTATGTCGAATCATGATTTTAAAAGCGCATAAATGTATAATTTTCATGATATTTGAGTGTCACTTAGATTAGAATATCATGTATAAAATTGTTTTAAGTACATTATGACAAAAATTATTTAAATAGCTAATATTTTGGCTAAAAAATTCTTAAATAACCTTTTTTCCAAATGTTCTCCTTTTGTAAAATGCTTCTATTGTATTAATATTTTGCCTGTTATAGCTCAGATCTCTGTACAGAGGCTCAACTATGATTTTTGAAAGATTCAAATTATTTTCAGAGTTACAACCATTTGAAATAATTATTGGCGTATTTTCTTAAAATTTCTCCCTTCCGTTTTCGTAAAAACATGGATAAACCGACTTCCCAGTTATGCGTTTCAAAATTCTAGTTGAGCTCTGTACAGAGGTCTGAGCTGAATACAGGCAAAATATTAATACAACAGAAGCATTTTTACAATAGGAGAACATTTGGAAAAAGGTTATTCTAAGTTAATTTTTTGCCAAAATATTTATTTAATAATTTTTTGTCATAATGTCTTTAAAACAATTTTAGACATGTATTCTAATCTAAGTGACACTAAATATCATAAATATTGTCCATTTACACGCTTTTGCAAAATCACGGTTCCGAACGTAGTCGGATACTTTTAAAAAATGGGATAACTTTACCCTAAGTCGGACTTGTGTTTTGAAGGAACATTGAATTTCCAAATCTTCCGTTTATTATTTCATATCCTTTTTTTATGAAAAAATGGAGAAAACACCGTATTTGTTACTATCAAATGATTAAGAAAATATCTTTAAAGTAATTTAAATTAATTGAATAAATTACATAGTTGCTATTATATATAAATTTGAAATCATTTTTGAAATTATTAATTCTTTTAAGAAAATATTATTAATTTTTATTCATAAAAAATCTGCTTCTTTCTTTTTTTAATTTATATTTCCTCTTAAATAATTTTTAACATTCAAACTACTTTTTATATTCTAACTTTGTTATTTTTTCACTAAAACAAGAGACAGAAGACATACAATATGACTCCAGTAATTCGAAGAAACATTATTTAGGCGTTTGTTTATTTCTAATGATACAATTCTGTTAATGTCAACTACATGAATACATTAACCCAGTTATAAAAACATTTAATTTAGAACAAATAAATCATCTGATGAAACTATTAAATTACTATTAGCCTTTCGAAAAGTAAATTGTTCATTAGCCTAGATGTGTTTTCTAAATTATGTTTTTGAATATACTGTAAATTTATACATACAATAAATATTTCTTTAGTTTCTCTTCTAAAATTGAATTGTAAGTTTTGTTTTCGTATTGGAAAGTGTATAAGCTATACCCATCTTTCATAACATCCAAACCATGTTTATAGTTCATGAAACATTCTCTTTTTCCATTAATATGAAAAAAATTTAAAAGAATAATTTGCAGTATTTACTTAAATTATGTTTTTTTACCTTGGATTCCGTAACATTTTTTACAATGCACAATCGACTTAAAACCTATTAAATAAAATCTATAAAGTCAATTTGATTAGGAATTTTAATATTTTATATGCTCGACGTAAATTATAAAATCGTTCCCTTTTACGATTATTTTGAAATTGTGTAGTATATAAAAAAATTTATTCTGTAATTCAAATTATTATATTTATCATGATTAGTTCATACAACCTTTATTGTAGGAGAAAAATACGTTAAAATCGCAATAAATTACAATTTTGTAGTAATTTTACCATGTTCAAAAATAATAGAAACATTATTGTTTTCCAAATACTTTATACTTAAGGTATTCGACTACTTTCGAAACCGTGATTTTAAAAAAGCGCATAAATGGATCATTTTCCTGATATTTAGTGTCGCTTAGATTAGAATACATGTATAAAACTCATTTAGAGAAATTTTGACAAAAAAAAATACATAAATACAATATTTCGGCAAAAAATTAATTTAGAGAATAACATTTATTCGAAATGTTCTCCTTTTGTGAAAAATGCTTCTATTATAATAATATATTTCCTGTAAATAGCTCAGACCCTTGTACAAAGGCTCAATTATGATTTTTGAAACATTCACATTATTTTCAGAGTTACAACCCATTGAAATAATTATCAGCGTTTTTTCTTAAAATTTCTCCCCTCTAAAAATTATAAATTATTTGTCAGAAATATTCCCAAATTACTTTATTTTTGGATTAAGCAACTGCCGTTTCTGCTACAATAGATTCAAATTATTTTAATTTAAGCTTATGAAATAAGCCTTCTGATAACTTAAGTTAATCTCTTTTAAACGAAATTAAAAACAGAAAGACAGAAAATGGATCGTTATTATGTTTATGGTATCCGACTACGTTTGGAACCGTGATTTTGCCAAAGCGTATAAATAAATAATATTTATGATATTTAGTGCCACTTAGATTAGAAAATGTATATAAAATTGTTTTAAAAATATTATTACAACAAAAAATTATTTAAGTACAATATTTTGACAAAAAATGAATATAGAATGACCCATTTTCAAAATATTCTCCTTTTGTGAAAAATGCTTCTATTATAAAAATATTTTGCCTGTATATAGCTCAGACTTTTGTACATAAGTTCAACTAGAATTTTTGAAATATATAACTTAGAAGTGAGCTTATCCATGTTTTATACGACAACAGAGGGGAGAAGTTTTAAGAAAAAAACGCTGATAATTATTTCAATTAGTTGTAACTCTGAAAATAATATGAATTTTTTAAAAATCATAGTTGAGCCTCTATACAAAGGTCTGAGCTATATGCAAGCAAAATATTACTATATTTGAAGCATTTTTCACTAAAGATGAAAAAGGTTATTCTAAGTTAATTTTTGCCGAAATATTGTATTTATAAATTTTTTTGTCATAATGCCCTTAAAACAATTTTATACATGTATTCTAATATAAATGACACTAAATATCATGAAAATTATTCATTTATGCGCTTCTTTAAAATCACGGTTCAGAACGTAGTCGAATACTTTAAAATTCCTTTATAGTTTTTTTTATAAATAATTCCATTTTAACTTATAAAAGGAAGTTATTTGTAGGTTGATTTCGAGACAAAAGTTTAAGAAATTTAAAAAATACCTGTTTTCAATTTACTCTTAAGATTTTTTTTCAGTTTTTAGTACGCAAAAAACAAATTTATCTAGAAGATATAAAATAATTGGTAAATGTATGTTCATTGTCAACTATTATCCAAATTAAAAAACTTGCCTAATGATTTTTAAACAATTAGAGTAATAAAAGTCTTAGAAGAAGCTCATTTTCTTTTTTCAGATAAATCTTTACATATATATATATATATATATAACTACAGTAGAGTGTACATTATATTAAACTACACAAACACACATTTATTAAATAACAGAAAATTCTCTTATTCAAGAAATTATATAATATATTTCTAGTATCTACACACAAAGCTGAATCCCCACAAATGCCTTTCATTATTGTAAATATTATATTCTTAAAATTAACAAATTAGGGTCAATTAATTCACCAGGGCTCTGCTTCGGAAACCCTACATATGTAACCAATTAAGACATTCAGCTATTCAAATTTTAAATAAGAAGAAAATATAATCTATACAGTATTATCGATTGATTGAATGTGCTTTTAATAAGAACTAATTTTCTACCGTGAATTGTGAATATACTGTATAATTAAGTTAAAATAATACCCGCATACACACTAGAAGCTATTTTCGTTTATCATTGTAAATAAATTATAATAATTACCTGTAGGTTGTTTCTTCTGTCTATATTACAACCAATGGCATCAAATTAACATAACCTTTCCTCAAAAAAAATTATATTAAATTATAATTATTGAACTTTAAAATTGTCATGTTCTCATTTGCTAGTGTATAATAATTGTTATATACCAATCTGTATTCTGTATACAAGATTATTGCAGAATCATACATACACATCTTAGAAAAACATATTAAGTTGACTTCCTATTCAAGAGGAAGTTTTTTAAAAAATATTTTTATCTTATTGTATAAGGTCAAAATGAAATGAAAATTAAACCATACAAAAAAAAGGAAACATTAGAAAGAACTTCAGTTTTTGGCTTGAAATAAAATACCTGTACAGAAATATAAATGGATACTTATAACTTCCAATGCTATATTTCTATCTTTAGATAGTGTTCTCAGTTTGGCTTACATATGATATTTTATAAAGTTTCATTTCAGAAGATTTTATAAAATATCTTAAGCTAAAATATAACTTGTTTGTGAAAGAATGTTTACTAACGATGAATTCTTTAATCAGCATAAAACTTTTTAAATGTAGAATTTTTGGCAATCAAAATATTAAAAAAAACTTTTTTTGCTAGCATTTTTTTTAATTCGTCTTAGCAAGTTTAATTAAATTGATCTGTTACCGTAAAATATACCTATATTTTTCCCGTGAGAGATTTCAAAAAGTCGGTTAATTTCATTTGTACTCTTAGACCATTATTTAGGTATCAAATTATCTATCATTATTCATCTCGAGGCTTACAGAAGTAAGTATGAAACACATTACAAAATACATAAAGAAAAGAGGAAAATTTAAAAGTTAGAAGGATTAAAAACATTTACAATATGAATTTACAAAAATGGGTAAGAAAACTTCTGGAGGAAATAAAAGGGAAAATCTGATGGATAATTAATGTAAATTTTCACTAACTTATTTCCACCAGAAGTGCTTTTGTCCATTTTTGTAAATTATTTTCAATGTTTTTAAAACTTCACAACTTTTAAATATTCCTCTTTTCTTTATTTCTTTTGTAAAGTGTTTCATACTTACTTCTGTAAGCCATTCGTGACAATTTGTGGCACATGAAGCAACAAGTTATACATATTTTCAATTTTATAAATTCCTTCTTGGAATCCAATACATAATTCAGTACCTAATTAAAAGTATTGTATTTCATCATCCTATTAATGATCATCGCATAATAATGTGTGTTTAATACTTAATTCTGTAAGTCTTGTGTGATACATTGTGGTACATGAAGAAACAAGTGATACATATTTTCAATTTTATAAAATCCATCTTGGAATCCAACATATAATGCAGTACCCCTAATTAAAAGTATAGTATTTATCACCCTATTAATGATCATCGCGTAATAAGTGGAAATGAAGGTATTTTCCTTTCAGGTCTACTAATATTTATAAAAAAGCATTATTTAACGTATGAATCTTCCATTGAAATAACAAGCATAAAGTAAGAAGTTTTCTCTCATCTTTTAAATTAAAATTCAACTTTAAAAATAAATCGCCAAATGTATCGTCAACTTCCGTACTGCAAAGATGACGCCTGACTTCTGGAGAATCGATTCGCATCTTATTTCCAAAAGCAATAACATATGTAGCAGCCCTAAATAAACACTTTTCAAAACCTTTGTAAACTAGTATATTCGAAATGGAGAGCAAAGTTACTTCTGCTCTCAGAAAAATATCGCTCTGAGGTGTAGGTAATGGATGAAATTCTATTTTTAAATATCATATCTCTTAAAATGCTGTGACCATTTCTAACACTCGCAGCCCTGAGGGTTTTAATTTAGTGATAAAGCCTCTTTTGGGAATTCAAAGTTGCCGGTGTGAATGTGGACTTTTTTTCCCCAGCCGTTCGGTTAACAGAAAACATTGGGTAATATGCACTTACTTTTTTTGTCTACTAGGTAGAACTGGAGAGCGAAACTGTAAGCGGTTCCCCGAAAGCGTATTAAGTGAAACAAGAATTTTCATTCAGACCACGCGTTTATGCTCCCAGAGCTCTAATAGTGCATAATTTGTGACTCGTTTGCGTGAAGATTCTTACAAGGTCTTAAAACCGCCCTATATTCTATTGAAATGCCTAAGCACTTAAAAATTATATTTATTCATACTTTTGAAGTTCAAAAAGGTAGTAAGAAAAGTCAAATTTTTATTTTAAAACATTATAAAACTTATAAGAAAAATATCTTACAGTAATATCCCAAAATAAATTTTACCTCAGCTAAATTTAATAGCAATTACTTGATATGTAATAGCTATGGATTAATCTCCTGGTAATTTCCTTAATTAATTTAGATCACAAATTAGTACCACTCATTATCAACAATTTCAACTACTATACATGAAAACGTTTTCCATGTAATTTTATGAAACAAATTTGAATTATTATTCATTTATATATCATTCAAGTCTTATCTATAAGTAAATTTTAAGATTCAGCATAAGAAAATAATTTATTTTCAGCATATTTATATATATTTTTTTTTCTCTTTCTCTCTCCCTGTGCGTGTGTGTGTGAAAAATGTGGAGATTTAAATTCTGTGTGAGTTTGCTTTTAATCAACCGATTTCTCATCCCGAGGCACCATTGAAGATATTTCCACACTTTTTCATTTCAAACATCAAACGAAGTCGGTACATTTTCTTTAAAACAGCAATATCAAAAAAACCAGTCTCTCATAAATAAGATGTTTCACATGACAAAATTTCTAAGAGTTTGCTAATTAAAATGGAAAAGATATCGTAATTTAACCATTTAGAAACTCTTGGTGTTTTTATATTACCAGTGTTACGAAAAATAAAAACTCATTCATTGCAACCCCGATTTGATCATAACTCACATTTTTACAGAAGTGTTTCACTTTCCTTGCTGGTTGGGAAACATTGCATTAAATTATTAGTTATTATTATTAGTTAGCTACTATTAGTTATAATACAGCTTATACAAAGAAAATGCAATGCAGCAGTGCTTCTCAAACTTTCAATACTTTGTGACGTCTCTCGCGTCTTTCTGTTAACATAACTCCTATGTTCTTTGACGGCCACGATTAATGGCAAAACTTTTCCAACCCAATACCAAGAAGATAAACAAAGATATTATGCAAATGAGATTTACTATAAAAGGATAGAAGCTTTGATGATAAGATATAGCGTGGCAAGCCTAGAGATAACGCGGCAAGCTTAGAGATAGTAGTGTGGAATTATTCTGATCGATAGCGTGACAAAGCTTAGTGTGAAATCTTGCAGATCAAGAGTTAGCAGTCCGATAGTTTTGGAAAGAATAGAAGCCTAAGATAAAGAAGTTGGAACCTTCGTTTATAAAGTTTATAGATACCATTATCTAGGTAAAGAAAGGAGAACTGAAAAAGGTAATATTAGATATAAGTAATTAGATGAATAGGATTATTAATGATAATTGGGATAAAGGATCTAGTTGCGTGATCTGACTTGAATACGTGATTTAATTTGGGCTTGACTCTCACTTTAATTAAAATTGTCAAATTAGAATTTAAGTAATATAAGTTATTCTTAATAAAAGTTGTATTAAGAATTATTATGTCTCATCATTTTGATAATCCCACACCTCTAGCTTACGCGGAACCGGCACGACATGGTCATCACAGGATGGCTATGTCGCAATGGCGCCCGAACATATATAATTCTGGGTTAGGTAATGTAGGTGGAAGTACGGTTCTACCTGAAATGTACTTTTCAGGTCGGAGAACATTGCAGAGTTTATAGAGTGTATAGATAACAACATACAGTTACTTGAAATCCCAAGTAATCTGTCATGTGCTTACTTAAAAAGTCATCTCAGGGGAAGGGCTCAAGATTGGTATTCGATATTTGGTTCGTTGTTAGTGCAAAATACAGCCACGGATTTTGCGCAGCTCAAAGCTGAATTAGCGAAGGCTTTTCCCGCGGTCAAAAATAAGAAAGAACTACAGTCGGAGTTTTATGCATCCCAGCAGGGAAGAAATCAGGATGCTACTGATTTTGTTTATAGATTACTAAAAATAGAGAGAAGTTTAGAATTAGGAATGTCCCAAGCAGACTTAGTGGATCATATTTTAGTTCGACTCGAACCACAGGTACAAGACTATGTGGAGGTGCGCAATCCACAAAACACGATACAACTTTTAGAAGTCTTGGCTAAATTCGAAGAGAGATATTCTTGCAAATTACAAAGGGGTTATCAGAACGATAATATAGAAAGACGAGGTCAAAATGCGCATAGGATGCCTAATTTCGAAGCTAATGGTAGAAACTGGAGGAATTCTGAAATAAGGCGTAGACCAAATAACAGTAGAAATGAATCTTACGAGAATAGCCGTCAAAATAATAGAGGGTTCGAGAGGAATAGGTTTCATAATAATGATCAGAGATTCAGCAACAGGGGTTACTCATTTCGAAATGAGCGAAATGATAATTTTAATAGAGGGGACCGTAGAAATAAGGGTTCGAGTAATATCAATCGAGGCGATAGGACCAAAGGGGACGATTAAATATTGTAAA
>BMAV01003914.1:362532-385859 GCA_019973955.1 Trichonephila inaurata madagascariensis | reverse complement strand
GACTCAAAACCCACACTGTTATTTGGTTTCGTCTTATTTCCGTTCCCCCAGTTTCTACCATTATTTCAAAATTGGATCCCCATTTTGATTCTTTCTATATTATGGTTCTGTAACCCTTTGTAATTTAAAAATATCTTCTTCGAATTTAGCCAAGACTTCTAAAAGTTGTATCGTGTTTTGTGGATTTCGACTTCCACATAGCCCTTATCTGTGGTTCGAGTCAAACAAAATATGATCCACTAAGTCTGCTTGGGACATTCCAATTTAAACTTCTTTTATTTTTAGAAATCTAAAAAACAAAATCAGTACCCCTGATTTCTTCCCTGTGGGATGCATAAACCCCGACTGTAGTTCTTTTTTTTTGACCGGGGGAAAACCCTTCGCTAATTCAGTTTTGAGCTGCGCAAAATCCGTGGCTGATTTTGCACCAACAACGAACCAAATATCAAAACCAATCGAGCCCTTCCCCCGGATGATTTTTATAAACGACGATTACTTGGGATTTCAAGTAACTGTATGTTATTATCGATACACTGATAAACCTGCAACGTTCCCCCGACCCTAAAAAGAAATTTTTGGTAGAACCGTTTTTCCACCAATTACCTAACCCAGAATTATAAGATGTTCGGGGCCATTGCGACATAGCCACCTTATCCTGTCCCCCGGTTTTCCCCAGTGTGGGTGGGGGATTATAAAAAATGATGAGACATAAAATTTTAATACAATTTTATTAAGATTAACTTATATTACTTAAATTTAATTTGACAATTTTAATTAAAGTGAGAGTAAAGCCAAATTAAATCACGATTTAAGTCAGATCACCAACTAGATCCTTATCTCATATCATTAAAAACCCCTATTCATCTAATTACTTATATCCAATATTACCTTTTTTGTTCTGGTTCCTTGACCAGAGAAAATTATCTATAAACTTTATATATGAAGATTCTGATCCGCAATGCTGTTTAAATTTGACAGCAATTTTTGATCCGCAAGATTTCACACTGCTTTTTTCAGCTTTGATCAGAATAATTCCCAATACTATCTCTGGCCTGCCCGCTATATCGGGCCGCTATATCTAGGTTTGCCACGCTATATCCTATCATCAAAGTTTATCCTTTTATAGTAAATCTCATTTGCATAATATCTTTGTTTTTCTTTTTGGTATTGGGTTGGAAAAGTTTTTCCCAAAAGGGGCCCTCAAAAAAATAGGAGAGTTAACAGAAAGCGCGAGAACGTCACAACAGATCTAAATTTTTATGAGACTCAGACACAAAAAAATTTCAGAATCGGAAAAATCTTTTTTCCCCCGATACGGTAAAATTTATTTTACAAAATTAAAAATTTTTTTTATTTTACCATTTTTAAAATGAGTCAAAATCGATACGTTTTTTTGAAAATAATTTCAAATCGTTGATTGCGTATTCTTTTTTCGTTAATGAAATGATATTCTACACTGAAAAAATTCATGCTTTTCTCTTTTGAATCAGTCATTTAAAAAATATAAAATGTCAAAAATTTTTTTTTAAGATTTTTCAAAAAAAACCCAAATTTTTTTTAAAATTTTTTAAATAATTTTTCTTTTTTTAAAAAAAAATTTCCCGGGAAATTTTTTTTCCGTTTTTAGAACATTATCCGTAATCTGTAAAAAAGATTGAAAGAAGTGCTTGTAATTAGGGTTTTTTAAAAAAAAAATTGTATTTTTTTTTTTTTTTTTTGAGAAATATTTAAAAAATTTTTTGTTACATTTTTTTTTAAAAATTTACTGTTTTTTTGAATCGATATATGAAGCTTAAAGGCATTAACTTAAAAATGAAGCCCAAAAAAAATTAAAAAACTTTAATAAATAACGCATTTTTCAGGACCCAAAGGGGTTTTGGGCGGGGGGAAAAACCCCTTTGGCGCCAAACGAATTTTTCTCTCGGTCCGTCATTTTTTGATAAAAGGGTTTAAACTTTGGGAAAAAAAAAATGTCCCTTTTTAAAATATTAAAAATTTAAACCAGATTTGGCGAAATTAAATATTTTTTTTCCTTTTAGTTTAAAGGTTTTTTTTAAATTCCTTTTCCCTTTCTTTTTCGGGCCCGATCGTTTAAAGCGCTTTTTAAAACGGTCGTACCCGGTTTCCCAAAACAACATCATTGCTTAATTTTTGGTTTTTTAAAAAAAATACCAAAATTTTATTCGCGCTTTTTAATAACTTCGCCAGCAAATTTTGTAATTGAAAGATAATTTATTTCGTCACAATAAAAAGTTTTTTTTTTACAAAACAACGATACTTCCATATTTTTAAGATTTTTCAAAAAAGAAACTATATCGATGCGTTTATATGGAAAGTTTTTTTAAAAACTCATATTTTGCCCTTTTTAGATTTAAATGATTTAAAAAAAAAATGCCAAAATTTTTTTTAAAAATTTTAAAAAAAATACTCAAATTTCAAATATTTAATTACTAGGGTCAGGTGGGGAAAGTGGGGGTAAAATCAAGCTTTTTTTAGAGAAGGCCCTAAAATCAAACTATTAAATTCATTTTATATACATTGGATTCATTTAGATTAAACATGAAGCATAGCCATTCAATTTTGTTTGTCTTCTCACAATATTTGAAAGAGCCTGTTTTGATCCCCTCCATGGTGAGAGAAAGTGGGGGTAGCTCTAAAATTATGTATATTTAAAAAAAATATATGTAGATATTCTTTTGAAATAAGAAATTTCACCAAAAAATGTTCCCCGATTATATTCATTGGTAGAAATGGGCAAAAAAAAATTTTTTTTTTCATATTACATATAATTTGTGAAAAATAAAGTCCATGGGGGTTTTCAAAATTAGGTTCACGGGAGCGGGGATAAATCACTGAACTCTACACAATCTTCATCATCAATAGCAGGAAAAGTGTAATAATTCCCAAATGGTGAATTTGTCAGATATTTTATGTGATAGAACTCATGAATTTCTATCACTTTTTCAATGAGTTTAAATGATTGACTTCTTGACTAGTACTCAACCTGTACCCATGATCCTTGCTTTACCTGCTCACGTTTTTTCTTACTGAGTTCCTCTTTCCACCGTTTTTTAACCCTCTTATCCATTCTACGCCAGTTTTTCTATTCGGGAAAAGAAGCTGAGCTGACTTATTTGTTGTCAAGGAAGTTTCAACTAGGTTTATTAGATCTCTTCTATTAAAAGGATATCCACATTGTCCCAAAAATTGTAAAGCTACCACAATACGCATTCCTTCTTCATCTATTAGATAGGAGAATCTACCTGGTCCTTGGTGAGAGGGACTTTTAACTACCCATATCTTCTAACAGTTTCTTCATGAACAATAAATTTCTTTGATGCAGATTAAATTGTAGATCCATTTCTGATCTCCACAAAACAGCTTTCTTCAGATCATCTTTTGTGTAACTTGGGTCACTGGTTTTCTTAATATAATTTCTTGGCATATTTGAACTTTAAAAGACAATGTAAAAAAAAATTTAAAAGAATAGTAATTTAAGGGTGTTAAGTACCTACTTTAAAATTCGTTTTTTTCTATCATTTCCTTCCTAAACTAATTTAGGGAAATGAAAATTTTAAAAAAAGTTTTCAGTATTAAAATTTTATCTGGTAAATAAATACCAAGCAAATTAATTGTTTTTAGTCATTTTATTATTATAAAATATAGAGCAAAAACATTTCAAAGTTAACATAGGGAAAAATATCCCTATCATAGAAGACTTAGCATCAAACCATACCCCAAAACCCCACCAAAAAAAACAACTCTGATAAACAAATTATAAATTTTTTCTAATCTTTTTATTATATCCATCCCTTTAGATATTGCTCTACAAGTCTGAACAAAAATTTAAATATTTTTTGCCATTTAATATTGATTTTAAAAAAAAACTCATCAGAAACATAATATACCATTTGCAATCAGTATTTTAAAAAAACTTAATAAACATCAAACTTTTAAATTTCGAAACTAAAATAAAAAATATTTTATAACCCCAGAATAGTATCAAAAAAAAGAAATAACTAAATATCTTTTTTTAAAAAAAGAGAGAAAACAGGTTTTTTTCAAATTTCCCCCAGGGGCCCCACTTTTGCCAAATTGCCCCTACTTATAAAAACCAAATTTTTATAACTTTTTAAAAAAATTGCATAAATTTGGGAAAAGATAATTTATTTTGTTACGATACTGTATATTTTTTTTTTTTACAAAACAACGATACTTTACATATTTTAAGATTTTTTCTAAAATGAATCAATATCAATGCGTTTACATGAAAATGATTTTTAAAAATCATATTTTGATCTTTTAGAGTTACTGAAAAAAAATTCGAAACTTTTGTTTACGAATTTTTTAAAAAATGCTCAAATTTTAAATATTTAATAACTACTTATAAAAGTAAAAGTTTTTATAACTTCTTCTTTTCTAAAAATAATTGTATGAAACTTTTTTCCGTGTATCAACATTTCAAAAATACTCACAATTTTAATTTAACATTTACCCAATTGTGAAATTTTGTAATTATAAAAATTTTACTTTTTTTTAACATCAACTATTTTTTTTTAAAAGGGACATTTTCGTTTCTGGGGCCTAAAAATTGCAAAGTGGTAGTAATATTAAAGTCGCACTATTCACTTTTCTGAACCTAATAGGAGAGGGGGAAAGGGGGGGTTTAGACAATATGTTATGCATTTAAAAAAGTTCGTGTACCGGGGTAATTAAACCTATTTAAAAAAAGGGAAGCGAAAAATTTCGAAACAGTTAATTTTTTAAATTATACCTCGGTAAAGTCCACCCCTCTGCGGGGGGGGGGGGCATTTTGAAAAAAATTTAAAATGTTACGAAGGAAAGGAAAATTTATAAAAAGAGATAGCCCGGAACCCGGGCCACAGCTAGTTTATATTTAATATTTGAGTTTTAACTCCTCTATTTATGCCTACCTTATTTGTATCATTGTCGTATCCTTATCCAAGACAGTTCTGAACCTCTAAGCCATTTTTTCTAGCTCTCCCAGTATTGCATTGGTCAAATATTCTCTAGTCGTTTCAGTGACAGCAAATAATTGGATAAATTTTTCTTCTATACTTCCAGTTGATGTTTTACAATATCCTAAGATGACTAACATTTGTTCAATTCTACTTTAGTCTCTAGTGCAGTCGAGTAAAAAAGAATAATATTTCGCCTCTTTTATCCTACCAATCCACTTATAACTTTGTTTGACGTAATTGTGATCAATTCACTTTAAATATCGTGGCTTACATAATGGTGTACAAGTTGTTTATTATTAATGCTATCTATGTGTTCCCGCAACGTAGAATCATATTTAGATATATCAATTTAAATAAGTCTATAAAAAAAAAAATTTTCCCAGAATTTTAGAAGACTTTCTTGTATCAGCACTTTGGGGAAAGGCTCTGAAGCATTTTTTACCAAAATATAGCGCTACATAAAATTTTAGGGGGCCGGGCAAATTTTTTTTGGCCTTTGTGCGTCGTTTCATGTCCACAAAGCTATAGTGGTAAATGACTAAATGAAGCTTTCACGATTTCATAAAAATCTATGTAATTGATGGGGGGCTATTACGGGGCTCCAGAAAAATTTTCTCTAACAACATTGCCCACCCTTTTTTGGCCCAGAACCCAAAGGCATCCCCCAAAAAGCCCCGGGTTGGTGCCGAAATTTCCCCGCATTTCCTTTTGCGTGCATCCACTAGAAACCTATCCGCCTTCCTCACGGACTTTTTTTGATACCCAACCTATAAGAAAAGTGGGGAAGGCTTTCCCATTTGATGCAGGCGTGTTTAAGATATCCCATTTTCCCACTTTTCTCCCGCAGCTATTTCCCTATTTTTAAAAAGCCTCCAGGTTATTTTTGGGTTTTGGCTTTGGGAAAGTGAGTTTGGAGAAAATTTTGGAAAAGGGAACCCTCCCGCCAATTTCAAATTTTTTCCATCTATCATTGTCAATGATCAAACCAATTGCCGGAAACATTGTCATCTAGCGTCATTGGTTTGGTGACCTAAAGGGCTCACCTTCTTTAGGTGAGTACGGGTTTCACCACCCGAGGTGCCTAGTGATCTTTCTCTTCTAAGGGGTTTACTGTTTTTTGGTAAACATGGGTTTCCCGAACCCAGGGTACCCTAGTGATTTTTTCTCTATTTCGGCCCTTCTTCTTGCCATTCAAATTTCCCTTTCTTCCTTTCCCGTCTAGACCACAGAACAACCCTTTACAAAATGAACTATTTCAAATTTTGTTTTTCTGATAAAAAAAACTTACGTTTTACTACTAACATATTATGATTTACTTTTTGTATTGTGTTAGTTTATTTCCCTTTTTTCGTATATTTCTTTAAATACTTTGAATATGTTTTTTTTTATTTTTTTTTCGATTAACACCGTTGTTTTTCAACCCGCATGTTTGCCGTGTGCGGCGTCCAAGGAAAATGGTGTTCTGGGGATCCTTTGCGTTCCCTTTGCCCCTTCCCCAGTATGGGGAGGTTAGTACCTAGGGATACCTCTGCGTTCCTTTGGGCCCCACGCTTCACTGTAGACGGGTGGGGAGTGGCCCGCTCCTGTCAATCGGCTGGTAGTACCTCTTTCGGTATCCCGAAGAGACACTGCCTTAGGGTTAGTGCTGCAGATAAGGTGTCGGGTTTTACCCGTTGGATCCTCACCCTGGACTGTATCACTATCTTCTGGGTTACTCTGGGTAAGCCCGTGCCTGGTTTTGGCCAGATGACCGGCACACTGCCTCCTTGTTGGACTCCGTGGTGGTGGAGGCACGCCAGGATGAAGTGGTATACGCGTTATTATGGATCCAAAGCTGCTGTGCCCGGGTAAAGGCCTCGTATTACCCACTCTCAACGTTGATCAACTATCGAAAAATGCAAGATTTTTACTCATTTCTCTACCAAATAACGATATGTTAAATAAATCTCCTTTTGCAATCATAAAGCCTTACTAGGAATAGGTGGTGAACCGAAATCTATAAAACGATTAAAATCGAGGGATCTACTTTTGAAACCATATCGCCTTACAAACCAAGTCATTTCTTCTCGCCAAAACTTTCTTAACTCCCTGTAACTATAACTCCTCATAAATCTCTAAACACCTGCAGAAGTGTCTTTCTGAACCCTGACTTGTTGAATACGCCTGAGTCGGAGATTCTTGAAGGATTCTCTGATCAGGGTATAATCCAATCAGAAAATTACAAAAAAGATTCAACAGTTATTCCGACAAAACATTTAATTCTTACCTTTAATAACCCAAAACTTCCATCTACAATAAAAGCCGGATACCTCAACTGTAAAATACGCCCATACATACCGAATCCTCTGCGCTGTTTTAAGTGCCAGAGGTTCGGTCACTCCCAAACCTCTTGCCGCGGTCAGTTAACATGCTCTAGATGTGCATCCGTTGGGCATTCTTCCACGGATTTACTCTGAAGCCGAAATGTATTAATTGCCCAGTCCATCCATCCGATTCAAAATTATCGAAGTGGAAAATAGAAAACAGATACAGGAAATAAAACAAATAAAAATATTTCTTATCCAGAAGCACGTAAATTAATAGTCCCACAAATATCTCAAACATACGCTCAAGCTGCCAATCCTCTACTTTAAATAATTCTACTCAAACAGATGATAATAAAACCTAAAAAAATTCCGCTTAAAATTACTTGAACCACTCCCCAAAAAAAAATATATCAAATTTCCCCTCCTATTTCCCATCAACAAAGCCCAACTCCTGCCATCCACCCCCAGGGAAAAACATCTTTTTAATCAACCACCCGTTCCCTTTCCCAGTAATGCACTTTTTTCCCCCCCAATTGAAACTTCATCATCCTGTCAAAACCCTCATCCAACTCCACTCTCCCCCCCTTCTGAAATACCCTTGGGGGAAATTTAAAAAAAAAAGCGGGGTAGAAAAAAAAAGAAAAAAAATTTTTAAAACCCCTTTTGGGGCATAAAAAGGCCCCCCCATAGATCTAGAAAACCAGCTTCTGATGAATATACAACGGGTTAAGGGGAAAAAAATGATTGTTTTACGACGTGGAAGGCGATGTTGGGAAACGAAACCCCCTGCGTTAAAAAAAATGGAAAAAATTATAACAAGGGGAAATTCTCCGACAAAAAAACAGAAAATAACTTTTTCCCAAAACCTTTAAGAAAAATTTGGGGGAATTCCCCCCCCCAATCACTTCAAATATAGAAAACAAATTTTTTTACTTTTTTTTGATTTTTAATTTTTTTTAAAGAAATTTTATAAACCTTTTAATGTTTTTAAAAAATATGTTTGGCACCGGTAACCCCCAAAATTGGGTTTTTGGCCCTAAAAAAACCCCAAAAATTTACTCCCCAAACTGGGTTGGTGAAGGGGGATTTGGGTTTTTAATTTTTTTAATTTCTAGCTTTATAAATGTTTTTCCCCTTTTTAAGGGCGGTGGGAAATAGTGGTCCCTTCTTTTGAAAAAAGCTTTTTTAATACCGACTACACAGTTACAAAAAAACATCTGAAAGGCTCTCGCTTTCCCCCCTTAATAAGGAATAAGAAAGGGTGAACCAACAGTCATAACAAAATTTAACGACCAACCTTGAAAAAATCCCTAACTTTGGAGATTGGATTTTCGGGGAAGTTTGCAAATTTTGGGATTAAATTAAATTTCTACTCTATTAACTTAAGTATTACAGTGATTGATCCGGGAATCCCAAAAAGTTTTTAACCCATTAAACACAAAAAAAAAGGATAAGGGTTTTTGGGGGTAATTTTACTATTTTAAATGTTTTATTTTTTAAATTTTTAATCAGATTTTTAACCTAATTTGAAAATCAAATAAAAATAATTTACCCATGGCATTAAAATTTTTAAAAAAAAACCCAAAGCCTCAAATTTTTTCAGAAGAAATGTAGAGCTCCCAACTGGAAAATGGGGGGTCGCAGGATGCCACACAGGAATTTTTTTAAAGGGGTCCCGGATCAACTCACCAATCATGTATCATTTTCTTTTGATTTTATCGATTTTCGGGAACAAAACATAGTAAAAACTAAATTTTGAATAAATATGGGGTTAATTAATAAAATTAATATTAATAACAAATACTTAATTAAATTTTACTACTATATCTTAGAATTATAATCAATCGGAAAAAAAAAAGGGGTTTGGGGGTCCCGGCCCCCCGGCCCCCTTTTTCCTGCTCGCAGGTTTTTTAAGGCCCCCAACATACCCCATTTAAACCATCGACTTTGGAACTTCCATTGCCCACGCTACAACATGGGTGGGGGGCCTAAGGGACCATAAAGGGGGTTGTTTTTCGCGAATTTTTTTTTTTGGGGTTTCCGTGCTCAAATCATGAAAAACTGCCCACTGTGGGAAATTCCCGACAGCAGCAACTCCCGCTAATGTTGCCAGACTTATGCGAAAAGGGGAAAATGATGATAATAATAAAAGAATGAATAAGACGATTTAATAAAAGAAAGTGGAAAACGATATTTTCACGAATACCTTTAAAAAAAAGTCGATATATCAGTTTTTTGATTCTTGTGGTGAAAAACAGAGTTGAGAATTTTTAGAATTTATTAATTATAAGAAACCCTGTGGCGTGTCCTTTTAAATTTTCCTTGCTTTTCCTTTAATTTATTTCGGCTTTGGGGCACGAGGCCGTGGGCGGTGGCCCACACCCCCCCACGCCTTACGCCACCTCTGCCTTCGGGAACAATTATTTTGCAGAGAAAAACGCCGGGTACTATTTGGACGGGTTACAAAGATGGGAGCATCGCTGGGAGAAGTACGTAGAGCTACAAGGAGATTGTGCTGAAAAATGGAAAAAAAAAAAATTAGAAAAAATGTCTTGTATCTTTGTTAGGTCGTAAACTTTTAGACTACCCACGTATCCCTCGTATTGTGCATAATTGGACAATTTATAAATAATTATTGAACTAACGGGCAGGAAACGTGTTCTTTTTCTTCAAACAATACGTCTTTGAATTCGATAAATACCCATTGGAAATCAAATAAATAGACATTGTAACCTCCCTTATTTAGGTTCTTTATAAAATTCCGTAAATAACATAAACTTAAGCTCTTTGTTGAGGTAAGGAATCATACAGAAAACCTAAAAGTTTTTCACCTAAAATCCTGCAAAAAACATCTGGAAGAATAAATTCCCCCAAGTTTTGACTGAAAAAGGGAGAAAAGTTGCAGAATAAGTTATATAGAATTTATTCACAGTTGTATAATTCAATAGATGTATATGGAAATGTGTTGCCTTTGTATTTTTCTTAAAAATTGCCGTGAATTCCCCAAACAATCCAATAACAAACTAAAATACGTAAAGAATCGTTTTAATATCTTACGTACTATTTAACTAAAAATGCAATGCTTACATAAAAAAAATGTTTTTGGTGAGCCACGGGACTTGACTCCAATAAAAACGTTCCTCGCGAAATAATTCAACCTTATGCACTGCAAAAGGAATGAAGTCTCAAAGTCATCACTTGATGATAAATTAGGAGAAGGAGGCATCAAATCTGATATGTGTTGTGTTAGGGATGGCGATTCTTTCAAAAAAATCGATTTTTAAATCGATTCGAAACGTAACCTGATGAATCGATTCACAAATAAATCGAGATCTAAAAGATCGATTTCAAAGAAACAGATTTTTTTTAAAGTCTGCATTAACAATGTAAATATAAATTCATTTTATGAAAAACAAGAAAGATACCATAATAAACGATTTCTTATCAGTAAAATCAGAGAATTTTTTAGTTCAGGAAATTCTACACTTACAATTATTTTTATTTCCATATCAAAGTATCAGGTATAAAAGAAGACATTTATTTTCTAAATGTATTTGTTACAATAAAAAGTTTAGAAAATGGATAATATAGCTTATAGTTCTCAAAGCTTAATATCCAAGCTTCTTAAAAACAACAGTCTGTCAAGTCTACTGGGATCCAAGCGGTTCCGCTCATCACTTGCGATGTTGCCGACAATCGAAAAAAGGCGCTCACAAGGAACCGATGATCCAACGATACTCATATACATCATGGCTAATGAGTGAACGTGATGATAAATGGAGTTTTTTTGTTCCTACCAGTAAATTAATCCTTTAACCACCAACAATGTAATATAACTGGTTTTAAAAACAGTACATACAAATAATTGTAAGCAATTTTATGATTTTTACCAAAACAGAAAAAAAAATCGAATGTCGATTTTCTAGGATGAAACATCGATTCACTGAATTGATTTAGTGCTGCATATCGATTTTTTTGCCCGAAGAAATCGATTCTTCGATTAATCGATCTCAGATCGCCATCCCCTAGTGTGTGGTGTCTTTGTGATCTGACTGTGATTAAAATATTTCATTATAATTTATGGTAATGTCATCTGACTAAGCCGTGCTAATCGAATCTTCACGTCGCGAATGTTAACCAGGATTTGTTTCTGTAGCGAATTCGAACCCAGATGCCATTGACACTATGCATTGTAAAGGGGCTGCTGCACGTTAAATTTGTCGAGGCTCAAAGTCCTCACGTTGCTGTAATGTGGAAGTTAGGAAATTAGATTGGCAGCTTAGATTTCATCCTCAATCGAGGTTCAGATTAAAAATAGACATCATGTTGCTTCTTAGTGCAGAATGAATAAACAACCATTGTGCAAACATTTTTGTTTAGTTCGTAAAGTGCCTATATTTATGATACTTTCTAAAAGTGAAGAGTTTTGATTACTTCATTTTTTCTTGTCGTATTTCATAGGGATATGAGAGAGTAAACTAATTGACCTAATGTTCCAGAAAATTTTAAAAATTATTCCTAAAGATGGCTTACCAAAAGAAAAATGGGAGAAAAACGCTTAAATCAAAATAACGCACACACACACATATTATATTACCATTTATAAATCCGCCATTTGAAAAATTATATGGAAAAAGTCGAATATACAGTTTAATGACATCAAAATTATAAGATATCAAGAATCAAAATTTATACAAACCCACAACCGTAAAATTAAATTTAAAACATGCAATGATCCATAAATGCACTGAAATTTTCTTTCATGCATTTACAGTCTCATTCAATTCCTACTATTAGCTCACACTCTCTCTATATTTTTTTATTTATCTTCGTGGAGTTTTCAATCGTTAATAAAATACATTTTAAAGCGCTCCATTGAGCTGAAATTTTATGTACATGATTATTTTGGATAACAATACAATAATTTAATTATAATTAATAAAAATTAATTGTTTAAAACTAATTATTTAAAGAATTACAAATACATCCACGTTGGCGACTTAGCGACCCTTTTGGCGACTTTTTTTCTCACGTTTTAAAGCATTCAGTTGAACTGAGATTTTATATACACGATTGTTTTGGATGATAATACGATACTTTAATGATAATTAACAAAAATTAATTACCACTTAATGTTGTGATTCTGTCCTATGTATATACGTATTTATATTCATTGTAACTATTTAATAAAAAGTAGCTAAAATAAAATTTGTCTTTGTTGATCTAAGTAGTAACTGACCTAAAAACATTTTTATATTACTTGTTATCATAACTTGACTGAAAGTTATTAGAGTTTCCCCCTTTCATATATTATTTTCCTCATAACTGTTAAAAACTGTGAATGAAATAGTTTCGCGCGGAAATACAACTGTTACAAAAAAATATTTTCCGGATTATCTCCAGACGTTTTAAAGCTATGAATCGAAAATTTAAACTAGGTGTAAAGTTTGTTTATTATTTGACTCCGGAAGGGGATGTCTCCTTAGATACTAAGAAATAAAAGAAGGCAGAGAAAACACGATAACTTACATAATATGATTCTTCTCCTACGCCCACGCTTTTTGGTCCCTCTGTTTCTCTTTTACTTCTAGCAATAAAAATAAAATTTTAAAGTTTATGCATTCGAAAAACACGTATTATGTTCCTCATGTTGGATGCTGGCTCTTTTTAGAGATGTTCCATTTGAAAAAACCTGAATATGAATGATAAAATATGATTTCGTTTTTTCAAATTTAATCCTTATGCTTGAAATCATATTCATTCGGTTGTTATGGAGATCGACGAAATAACTTTAAAATGTATATAAATACATCTTCACTGGCATGTGAAGGAATAAAAAAAGGAACTTTAGAAATATGATGTTATACAATATACAATAATCACACAAGCGATGTACGACATAAATAGAATACCCGGTTTTTCTTTATCCAATATAACAGCATAAAGAGAAAATCAAAGCATAAATAGACCTAATTTGATAACATTTTATATCTCTACTGTCTATTTAAGGTATCCGACTACGTTCGAAACCGTTATTTTAAAAAGCGCATAAATGGATAATTTTCATATTTAGAGTCACTTAGATTAGAATACATGTATAAAATTATTTTATATAAGAACATTTTGACAAAAAAAATTATTTAAATACAATATTTCGGCAAAAAAATTAACTTAGAATAATCTTTTTTCAAAATGTTCTCCTTTTGTGAAAAGTGTTTCTATTATAATAATATTTTGCCTGTACATAGCTCATACCTCCGTACAGAGGCTCAACTATGATTTTTGAAAGATTCACGTTATTTTCAGAGTTACAACCCATTGAAATAATTATCGGCGTTTTTTTTATTAAAATTTATCCCCTCTGTTGTCGTAAAACATGAATAAACCCACTTCTAAGCTATATATTTCAAAAATTCTAGTTGAGCTTCTGTAAAGAGGTCTGAGCTATGTACAGGTGAAATATTATTATATAAAAGAAGCATTTTTCACAAAAGGAGAATATTTTGAAAATGGGTCATTCTATGTTCATTTTTTGTCAAAATATTGTGCTTAAATAATTTTTTATTGTAATACTATTCTTAAAACAATTTTATATACATTTTCTAATCTAAGTGACACTAAATATCATAAATATTATCCATTTATACGATTTTGCAAAATCACGGTTCCGAACGTAGTCGGATACCTTAATGAAAAATTCATTTTACTTCTCTGTTACTACTTTTGTTTTACACTTATTTATTGCTTATATTTGTGACAGTTTCAAAAACAAAAATTTCAGAGGTATTTGTAAATATTACACAAAACTGATGCTATAATTATTTACAAATATTTCCATTCAATCATTTAATACCTCTTTCCTTTTTTACGTACATTTTTGAAAAAGAAGGAACAGTAATTATATGTGTTAAGGTCTTCTGAGACTTTTTAAATAATAATTATCTTCTGTACTCACGTATTATACCGTCGACCAATGGGCTAAATGTACGAAATATGCTCATGTGATGTCATTGTCATATGGATAAATGCAATCGTGTCTTTCTAGCCATTCATTTCATGAGCTTTGCAGTTGCCAACTCGTGCTTTTTGCAGAAAATTTCTTTTAACAAATACATATTTGTCAACAATAATAATGCGTATAAATAAGCAAAATACATGTATAGCATAAGAATTTTTCTTTAATTTTAAAAAATTTTTGATGATTTTTATTTTTTTTAATACTTGAACATCTTTAAATTGTTATCTAAATTTTACAAACAGAACAACAAGAACAAGTTTAATGTTATATTTGAATTCTAAAAAGAACATGTTATTGCCTTTATCAAGTGAAAGTCATGAATTTATGTAGATCATTTCTTCAAATCAAAAGACGTCACCAAATGTCGCGATAGGCAGCCAAGAATGGCAACCATTCCCCCGTATATTCAAACACATTATAGCACGACATCGCCCATCCGGTAAAGTGGTTAGCAACGCTGACTGCTGTGACGTAAGACCAAGGTTCGAATCTCAGTGACAGCATGGATATTTGTAAATGTATAAGTACCTTAGCGGCATGGGGGTACTTTAAATAGCCGTCGAACTTCAAGTCCTCTTGTGAGGTTGGTGGAAGAGAAAGAGAGGTGGAAATCCCTAGGGGTATTCTTCCTCAAAATTGGGGTGGAAAACGACCGAAATTCTACTGTCACCTGTATGGCGCTCAAAGCTACAGCTAACGACAGGCATCACTCAGCGCTTTGCCATGGTGAATTTCGTGGGCTTCGATCTGGTTTTTGCCGATCTGGTGGCACTAGTAACAACAGCATAATTATGACAATATTTGGCAATTTTTTTTATTTGACAACGTCTTTTCATTTGGTGAAATCGGTCGATGGTATAATACGTAAGTACCTTATTTTCAAATATTATTCCACATATTGGCTTAACAATTAAGACAAACTACAAATATGTAATATTTTTTGAAGTTTGAAAATGCTAATTTTTCATTACGCTGCACTTTTTTTTAAACTATTTCTTCACACAGCTGGAATATACTCTAATTAAGATTAATTATAATATACATAATATCAATATTCAAAAACCTAATACAAAATATAGAAACAATCTTAACAAATTATTTATTTGATTTAGTGCGGGCATGTGTGTTTTAGCTTAATCTCAGTGAATCTTTAAGCCATCTGATTAACTTTAAGCAATTTTAAAAAAATAAAGAAGAAAGTATCATTAATTGTTATTTTAAAAATATATGCAATTAACATTAAAGTTTAAAATATTTCAATTAATATTTAAAATGTCTTGTTTATATGCTTTTGATCCTGTTTTTTCAATTTTGGAATACATATAATCGGTGTTTGATTCTGCATTAAAATACATTTATTTCTTTTTTTTTAAACAAGATCAAAGAGGTGTAAATCGAAGTTCTGAATTGAGTATTAATTTAATTAATTTTTACAGAAGCAAAATTAACCCATAAAAGGAATTTCAAATCCACCGTTGTTTTAATAGAAAAAAAATGAAATAAAAATATTGTTCTGAAAGTAGGTCCAGTTCGCGTAATGTATGATAAACGGAGAGAATTGTAGTTTATTTTAGTTTTAATGCAGTTGCAATAAGATTAAATTCATGTAAGCTAAACTTAATCTTGTACAATATTTTTTAAGAAAATTCGTCAGTCAAACTGCAATATTCAGCAGAGGAATTTCGATGAGTTCAGTACAATAAGAAGTTGCATTTGATTTAAATATATTGCCTCTCTTTCTCTTAAATACCTTTTGCTCAGGAAATAACATTTTTCTAATATATGGAATTGTGTACAAAAAATTGATCAGTAAACTGAATAAATTGAAAATGTTTATCTGGTTACATTTTAAGCATCAAAATAAATATAAAGTTTGTGTGGACAGGAATTATATTTCAACCACATTTAAAAATTTTATTAAAAAAAAATAGTTCAAGTGTAGTATAGGGGGGCCACATGGCGCAGTCCTTTTTTTTGGTGACTAAAACCAGTCGCCAAGGTATTTTTTTAGGAATTATTTATTTCAGAATGAATTCTATATCTCACCATATTTAGAAAAAATTCGCCAAATCCGAAGAAAAATCGCTAAATTCAAAGTGGCCCCCCTATACTACACTTGAACCAAAAAAATAATAAACATTTTGGTTCTTACGTATTATAGCAAAAATCGGCAACTCTATTAATAACTCGCCAAGTTGGCAACGCCGATTTCTATGTGTCGAACGCGCTGAATTGGCAACCAGGTGTATCAAAATTTCTAATTATACAGAACAATAATATAATATCTTCACAATATATATCTATAAAATACTATTTTCTAGACTTAAGATTAAAAATTCTACGACGCAAAGAGAAGTTGCATATAAAATGCAAAATACATGTCAAAGAAAGTTACATTGTTAAATATATTCCTTCATATGTATGCCGATAGTAAATAATTAATTCAAGTATTCAGATATTCTATGTCTAGGGGTATTTATAGTAGAAATCTGTTTTCAAGGATGCAAATATACACATAGGAAATCGAAAATGTGGAGAGAGAGAGAGAGTGTGATATGGTCGTTCTATGGCGACCCTATCTTTGATTGTCAGCGTGAATTAGAGGTGTGGGATTTTCGAAATGAATCGACATTTTAAAATTCTTAATATGACTTTATTAAGAATATAACTTAAATTTCTAATAAATTAGATAAACTTATATTAAGTGAGAATAAACCAAACACACAGCTGTAGTTAAACCTAATCGCGTAACTTGGATCACTTATCTATAAATAATTATATTACCCGCCTACCTTCAATTCTGATAATATTACAAGTCCTAATATCAAATAATCAGTCCTACCTTGAATCAAGCTAAGGTTCAATCACTTTCAGAGACTTTTAGGCGCGCGTGCAATAGTATGCACCTTGTAATAATGGCTAGAAATCTTGGTAATCTTTGATAGGCCGTCAATTCACACTCTATCTCTTCAAACGTAACTTTCCCTAAATTGCCATACTGCTTACTGTTCTTTTAATAGCTATCTTATTTGCATTTTACAATTGCATTTCACTTCTTGGATTTGGGTTGGAAAAGATTTGCCATTAATCTTGGCCGTCAAAGAACCCAGAGGTTATGTTACAGAAAAGACGCGTGAGCCCGTCACAAGAGCATAAACAAATTATGTTCGGAAGTAACTCGCGCATATGTAAAATATAGCTAAAATTTTAATAAAAAAATCTTTCAAACAGGAAATTAAAAAAAATCTTTCCTTGTGGATCTGAAACAATCATCAGATCAATCATACATTGATCTGCCTACGTCTCTACGTACAAAAACATACAGAGAAAAACACCAAAACATTTGAAACACGGAAGAAGCGATTCGAAAAAACGTTAAAAAAATTTGTAAAACATTTGAAAGTAAGTTTAATGTGTATAGTGACGAACACAGACTACTTTTATAGGAGGAGTTTACATTTAAAAAAAAAAATTAGAAGGTTCTGAGGCGCTAACTTTAAGCTAAAAATTAAAATTCTTTGGGTGCACAGATGGAGGTTGAACCCCGAAACCTTAGTGAAGAGGCACGCTAAGCACGAAATAATACAACAGTCACAACAAACTATGTATTTCCATGCATTTTTTCCTCTTAACACAAGAAGTTTTCCTTTCTGGAAAAGGAGGATATTGAAACTGAGCCGACAGTTAAAGAAATTTTTGGGAAAGTTTGTACATTATTGGACTGTCCTACTGTATCATCGGAAGAATTCTTTCCGGTAGATGATGATAATGTGTGTACAGCCCCAATTATGGCAGTGAGTGCGTGCGTGAATATTAACACCGCACTGTTCAGCTACACGAGGGCTTTTGGCGACGGACCACGGAATTTTGAACCATGGTCAGGTGACGTGGACGCTACCACACCACATCAACGGGAGGACGTTTGAGCTCTCGACAGATTTAACGTGCATCGCTGCCCTACACGGCGGGTCTTTAGTGGTACTGGGCTCGAACTCGTGACAAGACCAGCCACGATCCCATACCTTAACCACTCGGCTACCGCAGCCCCAATTATGGCAGACTAAGACTTCTTGGAGTTTCATCAAAGCTCAAAAAATATCACTGATGCAGAATCCAATGACGAAAATGAAATGAACAATGCAATTCCTGTTCCCACGTCATCTGAAAAGAGGAACGTAATGAAAAGTACGAGCAATCATTTAGACGCACATTCTAATGGTGAAATGAATAACAAAATGGACAATATCGAACCATTTGTAGTCAATTTGATACTATAAACAAGTAATATAAGAAAAAAAATTATAGTTGATTCCTACTTAAATCAACAAAAAAATTTATTTTAGCTAATTTTTATTAAATAATTACAATTAATATAAATATGTATGTACATATGACAGAATCACAACATTAAGTGGCAAAATAGAAAGCGATTTTCCTTGCAATTTTCTATTTTCCTTTCTATAGATGGAGTTGGACTATTATTTTTTTTTGCTGCTATTTATTCATTCATAAATGTCATTCTCAGAAATTAGGCCATCCCAGGTAGGATTCGAACCTACGACCTTTGGATTAGAAGTATAATGCACTATCCCTTGTGCTACAGGGATACAACAAGCAATTTTCTCTTTTATGTATTTTGTTGAACAACTTTTCTCGTTTGTTACTATTTATTCATTAATTAAATTTAATTAATAAATTAACATTTGAAAAAAACTGTATTAACATCAAGTGTCAGCCACTACAAGTTTAAAAAAATGTTTTTAAACTTCAATGGAATCATTAAAAAAAAGTATTTTATTAAAGATTGAAAATTTAAACAAGATATATATATAAATAAATATATATATATGGAGAGTGTGAACTAATAGTAGGAATTGAAAAAGACAATGCAAAGAAAAATACCAGAGCATTTTCTAAAAACTCAATAAATGTTTTGCTTTTCAAAAAAATTTAGAAAATTTTGTATTAAATTTCATTAAGTTCCAGTAAATGTTTTGGTTTCATTGTTTTTTATTAAATACAAACATGTACACATATCTGTGTAAATAAAATGTACTCTAATAAAATTAATTTTGTTGATATACGGGGATACATATCCTTTAACACGAGATTCTTCTAACACAAAAAAATATTTAAGTGTTCCCTCAGTTTCGTATTAAACGATTTTCACTGCATATTGCAATCTGTTTTTCTCCTCAACAAATCTATTCAAGGACAGCAGGATTAAAAGCCTATAATGCTTGTAAAGAAAGACATTTATCACTATGAGGTGAAACTAGAGCTCTTAATGGAGTGGCCTGACTACTTGTCTGGCTTCCATTTAAAATTAAAATACTTGTGTCATCATGTTAAAATGACATTTAAACTACATTTTTAAAATTTGATATTCCACGATAAATTCCTACAGTTATTTATATTTAATTTATGCTGCACTGAAGCTGCAAAATTAACTCATGTGCAACAGATCTCATAATTTTAAACCATAGATAAAACAGGAAGAACAACGAATAAGTACCTTATTTGATAAATCTTACATATCATGCAGTTTTTTAAAACTTTAAAAGCTGTTAATTTGAAAGTAAAACAACCCTTATTACAGCATTATGGATTCAGATAAAATCCATCAAAGCTATTAATAAGTTAAGCAGAGTGTCTTAATTTATTAAAATTCCAAGAAATATTTGCACATCATGCATTACAATACATTGTGGAAATTACAAGTCTAAATAAGAGATTCTTGAAAAAATAACTTAAAAACCCACCATTACCACTACTGGAATCTCAACTAATGTATATTTAGTAGTATAATTGTAGTTATTTTCCTTGAAATGCATAATCATTAATTGTAACTTGCATATAATGGGATACTCTGATTAGAATCAAAGCAGTTAAATAAAATAGATTTTTCAGAAATTAGAAACCATAAAAAATAGATTTTCTGAGAGTACATTTTAAAACAATCTAAAAAATTAGAACATTTCATCAGAGTTTGATTTGTCAGTAAAAAAAATTATAAGATTCAAGATTTTGTTTCCATCATTTCTTTGAAAGATGGAATAAAGGTATTGTTAACCGTTTTTGGTGCTTTAAAAGGTATTGTTTTAAATTTTTTTACTTTTAATTTATCTTACATGATAATTATTAATTATTTCAATTATTTATTTTATTCCTAGCAATAAAATTCTTTTCCATTCATTAAAAATTAAGAAAAATGTTTGTAAAAAATAGCAAAGACTTAAATACTAAATATAAAAATATAATATATTAAGCATTCATTCTAACCTATATAAATCATTGTTTAAGATTATTCAAATTATTTTTATTTGCAGTATCATTATTTTTCAAACTCAATTATTCTTTTTAAAAACAGGAAGGAAAAAGTATTACAAAGTTAAATTGAAGTTAAGAATTAAGTCTACAATTTAACACAAATAATTAACAATACAGTTCAGAATAAACACTCCAAATTATGTATTTTATTTGATTAAATCACAAAATATCTAGTTATTTACTTTTTTAATGATATATTTTTAAAAAATTATATGTAACAACAGAAAAAAAAATTCACATTAGTGTTGATTCATGAAATAAAATTTATTGATGCAATACAATTTCTAAAAATAATACAGACAATGAATAATGATCAAAAGAATTATATCAGTAGCTTCCACATTTGTTCCAAGCTCAGATAAAATTAACACATCACATGTTGAACTTAACACTCGAATGAGATTTTGGCCTCAATTGACAAGAAAAATGCATATCATTGCTGTTATAAATACAGCTTTTCTCAAACTCTTGTAACTACATTAATCAATACAATTCCTTTTTTCACTTACATAAAAATATTTAATCTCATCAGAATATTTTACAAACAATTACATTTCAAATATCAGAAGCAAAATGACACAAAAAATTAACAAATATCACACATACACGTCAATCAAGTTACTTAAAAATTTTGCTGCACAATATGAACAAATGCTATGAACAATCATATAATAATATTTCTAATTTTCTCATTTTCTTATTTTTGTGTCAAGATAAAGACTAAAATTTATGTGAAAAAGATCTCATTAATGAAAAATAATGATGAGTCAAGTTTCAGAAACAAAAAAATAATTTTTAGAAAAAAAATGCACAGCTTTAAAAGAATTCTCCTACAAATACACAGAGATTTTACAGTAATAATCCAAAAAAAGCAAAACCAAATAGCACACTTTACCAATTAAGATTTAAAATAAAGTTATAAAATTTGTTAAAACTATATCCTTTTCAATGTATTTATCAGCATTTAGTAAACAATATAATAAATTTAAATATTTTTATACCAATGCAATAAATATTAAGTACATTTAACATTTACTGCATTATTATAACAAATATCTAAAAGTATCTGTATGAGATACAGATTTGATCACTCACTGAAATAGCTAAGCTGTCACTAACCTTGATTGAAAACAATGTTATATTCCCTTGCAGTTATACATCAAATTTCATTTTAAAATATACCATAAACTTCTTAAACTATCTTCTATTGCACTAAAACTCTTATACATCTCTTTGGATCTTTAAAATGATACAATTAAATGAAAAGTTAATGAATAATTAAGTGATGACAAAACATGAATAAGTACATGTCTAGTGACAAATAATATAATAATATATTAGAATATAATAATATAAGAAATAAATTAGAAAGTTCCCTTAAAGTTCTGAAAGCCTATGGAATGTGAACTTTTAGGGCATGTATGTGAACTATATTTGAGAAAGGCTGTTGCGATATATCTTTGAAAACTGCTTCAATATTTCATGCTAATGCTAATCAGCATTCATTGCATAATGGATAAAAATACTTCTCTCTCCCTATTTTTTCCCCTATCATTTAAGGTACGTGAGAAAGAAGTCTTTCAACAGCTGCATTGACATCACCAAATGTAGCAATTAAAGCTGAAAATAAAATAACACATAAATGAAACATTTTATCTGTAATTATCAGATTTTTTATTTTTAATAAAATGAATTTAGAGAATAAAATTTATATATATATATATATGTATATAATTCATTGGATAGCAAATCTTTCTATAATAGTTATTTTTTCAGCTCCATATGAATCATTTAAAAAAATGACACAAAATATGAATTTACTACGAATAATTGACAATTTAGTATTATCTATTTAATGGAATAGAAAACGTGTGTTTTGCTCATTAACTGTAGCAATTCTCCTTTACTGTGAAAGAAAAGAAAAATCGAATGTTCTATCCTTTAAAATTACAAAATTTAACAAGAATTAAGACTGAATTGCACATCCTATGAACATATATAAATGGCTTTATAAGTATTTGAGTATGCATGATTTTGTACGTTCTATGATAAAAGTACGACAAAAAAGTAACAAACATAAATTAATTCTAACAAAAAAGCTTACTTTAAACTGGTTTTATTGGTCCCTTTGATGGTTAATAAATAAAAATTATATAGAGTAAATCGGGGGTGGCCAATCCACAGCATGCATGCCACAGTGTGGCATGGCTGAGTTGTAACAGATGCATGTGAAGACTTATTGAAAAATTTGAAAAGATAATAATAAATACCAATTTTTTAACACTTTTATTGAAACTTTTATTTATTCTTGTCAAAGAATGCAAGTGCTTTCCAAAAGAAGCGTACTTGTAAGATTTTGGTATTCAAGGGTGCGTGTTTTAAAATATCTGGATGAAAACAATTAACTGCCCAGTGAGTGAAGATTAGGTTCTACTCAAGAATAAAGATTGGGTTTGGCACTTAGCTTCTTTTTTTTTTACCAATATTATGGTGCATTTAAATAATTAAAATTTAAGATTACAAACAAAAGATTGCACACTTTTCATACCTTAATTAATCTTAGATCTTTTGTGAACAAACTTTAGTTTTTTTTGTCTCATTTTTAGAGGGAAAAAAAAGAGTAATACATTTCACATTAATGCAGGAACTATCTACCAAAGTTAATAATGCTCCGAACTGTGATAGATTTAA
>BMAV01003914.1:295452-362432 GCA_019973955.1 Trichonephila inaurata madagascariensis | reverse complement strand
AAATTCAAGTTTGAATTACTGATCTAAAGCACCATACTAAACTAAAAAGCAAATATAAGGAAACTATTTCAACTGCAAGGGATCTGAAAAAATGAATTTTGGAAAGTTATACCAACAAGCAATTTTCCAAATTTACATGATTTGACTGTCAGATATAGTTGCAGGTTAGGATCAATGTTTGTGAACAATTCCTACATGTGAACATAATAAATTCAAAATGTTGCTCAAAATTAAGTGACGTACACCTGGAACAACCTAATTTTGTCAGCATCTTCAAGAACTCGTCATATATTTCAAATTAAATGTTTCAAGTTACTCATTTTTGTTTTACATCTAACCTAAGAGATTGAACCTTGTTTGCATAAATATTCCATAATATATATAAACCTATAAGTAACATTTTTTTCACCTTTATATATTCTTTTGTATGTTGGAAAAGTTAGAAGAGACACGCTTCATTTTTTTAAAATCAGATAGTGGCACTCTTCCCAAAAAGGTTGGCCACCCCTGCTGTAAATGGAAACAGTAGTTTCATCACTAAATTACAGATTTTTTACCCCATTGGTTACATAAAAATCATATCTCCTTAAGAATTTTATGACCTGAAAGCCTATTAAAACTAATTAAAAATATTGTAATGATTAACTACACTGCTGGCCACCGTAAATGCAACACCCTGAAGGAAGCATGCAAATAACATGAAATTTACAACATGCATTAGCGGAGGTGAGATATGCAAATGATTAGAATTTCAGCACAGACACACATCACGCACACCTGTGGCACCACCTCAAAGCGCTATTTAAGGCTTGGAGATTTCAACGATTTCAAGTTCTGCAATTGTGTTTTTCTTGTGGTTTTTTCAAAAAACGATCAGTTATGTCTCGTAGAAAACAGCGATGAGCTTTTGATCAAGTATCCAAGTTTGACAGAGGAAGGATAGTGCCCTACCGAGATTGTGGATTCTCTTTCAGGGAAATCGGTAGTGTTGGACGAAACCAAACAACTGTAATACGGATATGTGACCGTTGGATGCAGGAGGGTACGAAGGACCGACATGGACGATTGCATCCACCTCAGTGCATCACTTCATGTGAGGACAGGCAAATTGTGCGCATGGCAGTGACAGATCGCTCAGTCACATCACGAACTATAGCACAGCACATTGAGTCTGTAACACATCATTCAGTGTCTGCACGTACCATTCGACGCCGTTTACAGCAGAGTGGTCTGTCCGCAAGACGTCCATTGCTTGGTCTACTCTTGATGCAGAACCACAGATGCCTCCGCCGTCAATGGTGCGATGAAAGAAGGATGTGGGCAGCAGAATGGAATGAAGCTGTCTTTACTGACCAGTCATGCATCTGTCTGCAACACCACAATGGTCTGATTCGAGTCTGGAGACACCGTGGAGAGAGGATGCTGAACGGCTATGTTATGCACTTCCACACTGGTCCTGCACCGGGTATTATGGTATGGGGCGGTATTAGATATCACTCTTGCATTCCTCTAGTACGCATTGCCAGTACTTTAAACAGCCAGTGCTACTTCTCCGAGGTGTTGAAGCCAGTTGTCCTTCCTTACCTTCAGGGCTTGGCCACAGCCATATTTCAACAGGATAATGCACGACCACACGTGGCACGCATTGTCCAAAGGTTCTTCATCAATCACCAGATTGAATTTCTTCCCTGGCTGGCTAGCTCTCCTGATCTTTCCCCGATAGAAAACATGTGGTCCATGGTTGCTCAACCATTGACTCAGATTACACCCCCAGCTTCCACACCAGATCAACTTTGGCAACATGTGGAAGCTGCTTGGTCTGCTGTACCCCAAGAACATATCCAAAGTCTCTTTGAATCAATGCCGAGGCGTGTGGCAGCGGTGATCTCCAACAATGGCGGCTACTCTGGCTACTGATTCTGGCAGGAACTACACTTCACAGAAGTCTATAAATTTAATCATTCTTACTTGGTCAACATGTTATCTACAAAATATATTTTGTTGTGCTATCTCTTGTCTTTCTTGGTGTTGCATTTACAGTGGCCAGCAGTGTATAATATAAACATGCATAAAAAATATTTTTAGATTCAAAAAAAACAGTTTATAACACCAACTTTTCAAACTTAATCTGAAAATTTTAGCATCCTTTTTTCGAAATTCCATCTCAAAGGTCATTGGAATCATAAGGAATGGTCATAAGGAATTTCAACAAATTAGTTTTATAAAATTTTCAGATACTAACAAAGCAAAAAAAGCAATGCATGTTTAATTAGTACTGTTAAAAATAAATTAATTACTAAATAATTTTCAAAACCTTCAAAACATTTCAGAAATTATACCTTGTAGATTGGCTTGCTTATTAACAAAACCCATCATTTGCATCTGCTCCAGTTGACTCTTGTATCTTTCTTCAGGGGGACTTTCAGTCTGTTCACAGAGAAACATCATAAATAAATTATTAAACAATGTAGAATTCAAATTCCGAAAGCAAAATTTGGAAATTTTACAGCAACAATACTTTTTATAAAAATTGGTAAATATTCACATATAAATTGACATTTAAATCAAAATGTACAAGAATCAAAACAAATGTTACAACTTTTTTTAACAAACTGGTTATTCACACACAAAAAAATAATTTATATATTTCAAGTACACACAAATTTTTCAAAAGAAATTTTAAACATTAGTATTTAATTAATAAATGTTAATATAATTAATTTAAATTACTTCTTATCTTACAAAAATTACTTACATTGTTGCCCTGAGCCATAACATTCACCATGTTTCGCATAAAAAGACTAAATGTATCTTGAGAATTGCTAATTTGCTCAGTGGCTTCATTTATGTTACTGGCTGGAGTATTACCTCTTTCCTCATTAGTCCTAGAAATTAATGGTGGTACAGGAGGTTGTCCAGGAAACCTATTATAATATAAATATTATTTTAACATTAAATGTATATTATTTTAACATTTAATAAATAAATATATAATTAAAAAGTTTGCTATATAATCCAGTGTACAACCTGTACTTGAAAACCAAAAAATCAGATTGAAAAATTACAGGTGCAGGTTATAAATCAAGTATAAAAATGATTGCTTTAAGAATAATGCAGAGATGAGTATTTAAGAATTAGATCACTCCATGTGCATTTGGCCTCCTTTTGTAGAAGTGTTTTTTTTTTTTTTTCATTTTCAAACATCTTCATATTCCGCTGTCATTTTAAATTTGCTTTGAATAGTTTATTGATTCAGGCAATTAATGGTGCTCATCAACCTGGAATAAGAGAGCTATGTCTGTGTTTCACTCTGTTAGATGGGATCGGAACATTTCCCAAATTAAAAGACTTTCTGTATTCTTTAAAACAACTGGATGCTTTTCCCAATCACTTTTGGGACATTAGATTTCGACATTGATTTTCTTTTAAAAATAGCCATGGATTTTAATGTTGTGTAGTCCCCTAAGCAGGAAAGCATTATGGTGATGTGAGATATTTTATGACCTTTTGTTTTTATGAACCGTTTATGTGAACTGTTTAAGTCAAAAGTTATGAGCATTGCAAATCTGCATATTTCAAGTTTCTTTGTAAAAAAAAGTGGAGGGTGTTATAGGGCAAATACACTTAAAAACTAAAGAATGCAATTTGAAAGTTTAGGTGTGTGTATTATATGACAGAATATATGGTAATTATAAAACTCTTAATGTGGATACTCTAAATATAAAATTTCATAGCAATTTTCATTCTTAATTCAAACTGAAATTTCTAATTACTTTAGAATGTAATACCAAAAATACAAAATTTTTAAATCAGACTCTATTAACCTATTGTACACATGCAGCATTAAATAACCATTGTCCAATAGATATTTATTTAATTTAATGTAAATGTTAAAAAACCTGTCTGAAAAGCCAATATGAATAAGAACCTTATTTTTCAAACAGCATGAATCAGGCAATATAACAATGTTATTTTTTGACATTATAATGGCATCATGCATTAACATCATTCACATGCTAAAGCTGTTTGGGTGAAAATTCCATAAAAAATATTTTTAAAAATATTGCCTAGTAGCAAGTAATACGAATAATAAAAAGCAAACATCAAAAAGTGACGTATCTTAATAAACCAACAATTTTGAGAAAATGATCTTCAAGTTCTAAAAAATTCAACTTTCAATCCAATGCTGTTGAATTATGACTATTCACAAATCCACAATATGAATCTTAAAATCTTTAAAACGTATATGAAAAATTCATTGTACATTGTAACAATTAAATATGATAACTGGTTAAAAATTAAGATGTTTGCAAAAAAAATCAAGAGTCAAATTTAATGTTTTTGGCAGGAAAGTTCTTTAGTTCTAATGCAAAATTTAGAACAGTAATAGAATTTTTTTTTTTTTGACATATTAAATTAATTTATTTATTATATAAAAAAATTAGTTGAACAGAAAATTTTATTTTATATAATATATATGATGATGATGTGCCTATGACAGAACCAAATCAGACAGTACCATGGGCTCAAATGACTATTCTGGCATTCTGTGTTCAATATTATACATGTAATTACATTAATTTACTAATTATTGCATTATACATGTTGTAAAAACAAAAATTATACATGTTAAAAACATCTGGTGCTGCTTGCTGTAATTGATCAAGACCCTGGTGAATATTCATCATAGCAGACAATGCTTGAGGATTTGATACAAAGCGCTGCATATCAGGATTTTGCATCTAAAAAATAAAAATAAATTTTAAGGGGTTTTATTCTCCCCTTTTGCATACAAATGTAACAAAAGAGTAATATGTATTTTCATGAAATTCAATTAAAATATGTAGGAACTTGAGAATAGTAAAAAATTTAAAATATTCTTAAAAGTACTTATTTATGGCTTCTATTTTATATTATATACCATATTTTCTTGTATATAATCCACAGCGGCATATTACCCGCAAAGCCTTTTTTTTTTGAGTAAAAAAAATTGTATAATCCGTGGCAGTTTTTACGGCGAATAATCCAAAATATAAACTGCTGATAATGAGTGTAATATAAGATAAAAAATACACAATATAATTGAAAATAGAAGTAAGAAATTGTACAGAAAAAAAATTTATAATGAAACGTCTTTTTAAATATGTATGATAACATTTTTTACGATAATCTCAATAAAACAAAAAAATTCTTTGCCACGGTCATCTATGTTTTGAGTTCTTAAACAAAACATTCCATGTGGAAAAAATCTTTCTTTTTTTTAAATTTAGCAAGTTAACAGCAAAAAAATTAAGATCGAGACTGCTTTCCCACTATCTCTTTTAAAATCCTTTTATTTATTTATTCCTCTAATTTTGGCCAGAAAGGTTTTCCACGACGATCGGCACTTTAACGTCGATCACAATTTTCGAAGTTGGTCTTATTTTTTCTCCACAAACAAATATTCAATTCGTCAACGTTGAAAAACCTTGTAGCTTCCCAATTTCTGACTTAGGTAGCCTTCTCTATAACTTGAAGTTTGCTGTGTAACTTAACGCTTTCGCTTCAACATGATGAAAACTTTCAAAGGACATAATAGCTCTAGTCAAGAGAAAATTGGAAATAGTGCCAGCAACTAGTAACTGTTTTTTCCTTCTGAGGAATCAAATTCGTTTTCGAATGTAATAGGACAAAAACTAGTTATGGCTGAAATACGTTATCCGAGTCATGAAAGCGCCATCTATTATTTATTTTATAAAACATAAACAGCATTTCTTTCAAAACTTTATTGTTAGCTTTTCTGATGGAGAATGTTTTTTCTCAGATAATCTGCGGCAGCGTATAATACGCACAATGAAATATGAAACTTTTTTAACACATAATCCGCGGATTATATACAGGAGAATACGGTATATAAAGACATAAACCATATTTTCCTGTATATAATCTGCAGATGCATAAAAAAAAATTCAAATTTCATTGTGCATATTAAATGCCACTGTGGATAATATGGTAAAAAACATTCTCCATCAGAGAAAAGCTTACAATAAAGTTTTGAAAGAAATACAGTTTCTGTTTCATAAAATAAACAACAGATGGTGCCGGAAGCTTTCACTACTTGACTTGCATATTTAAGGTACAATTAGTTTTGTCCAATTACTTTCAAAAACGAATTTGGTTCCTTGGAAATATATTACAATTGATAGTCGCTAAAATCATTTTACATTCTGTCTTGAAAATATTCGTTCCATTATCATCATGTTGAAGCGAAAGCATGTTAACTACACAGCAAATTTTTAATTAAAAGTAATTCAAAAGGAAACCAAAGTAGAAAATCTGGAAAGAGCACAATTGTTTAGTGTTAACGAATCAAATGAATCAAACGAATGAGAAAAAAACAAGGCTAATTTTGAAAAATGCAACTGACGTAAAAGAGCTAATCATCATGGAAAACCTCACTGGCCAGAATTAAAGGTCTGAAAGGTATTGAAATTCTATAAACAAGAAAGATTGGATGAATAAGAAATCATTATGTCACAACTACACACAGAACATCAGGTGAAAACAAAAAAACCAGTTTTTTTAATTATGGACTTAATGAAGCACATCTCAGAGAGTATGTTACAAATGCCCTAAAGTATGCATCTCAAAAATTTCAGTAAGACCTGGAGGACTCACAAAGAAATTACAGCCTTTAGAGGTCGAAATTAACAGATATTTAAATCAAAAGTTCAGAAATTATGGGAACAATAGCTGTCCAATGGAGAAAAAAATTTTACAAAAACAAGAAAATTGAAGCTTGCACCATACAAAAATATCTCCAACTGGGTTCTGAAAACTTGAAATGATGTCCCAGAAACTACAATGAAAAACGAGTTTCAAAAATGTAATATTGTTGGCTGAAATGACTCTAACAATGAAGACTAGTTATCCAGTGACTCAGATTATATGTTAAGTGAAGATGTAATTAATTTATTTATTTCCAAATCTGATTAATCAGATATTAAAGGTTTTCAATTATTATTAATAGATTTAGTGAACATTTAAGGTAGAATTTTCTTTTTTTATTTTGATAGATGAAACAAATGTTTTTCATAATAAATTTTTTTTTCTGTACAATTTATTACTATTTTTAATCAGATTGTACATTTTTTTAAAATTTTATTTGACATTACATTATTTACAGTATATAATTTGGATTATTCCCCATAAAAACTGTCATGGATTATACAGGGCTGTGGATTATGCAAAGTTTTTTCTTTTTTTTACTCTGAAAAAGGTTTTGCAGATTATATGCTACTGTGGATAATATACAGGAAAATACACTATACTGTGATTATATCCAGGGCTCAATCTTAATCTAATTTCCTGTTTTTGTAAGCTATAACATTTGGCAGCCAATATAGAATCATTATGACAGATTTACATCAACTTTTTTTAAAAAACTATAATAAATCCATGAATCTCTCAATTGATATTTCACTAATGATAATTTTTTTTTTCAATGTTAAGTTGTCTGAAATACTATATGACTGAACAGAGTACATTATAAATATCTAAATCCCATGAAAAAATGAATCAAGGTGTGTTATTCAAGCATTATTATAGTTGCTCATTATTCATACTTCTAATGATGAAATTAAAAGTTTTAAATCAAAAAAAGTATCAGGAAACAGTTTGATGTTGGAATTTAAACATTTGCAAGATCACTCTATAACAATTAAAAACCCTTTTACGTTATTCATTAAGAAGGAAGGAAAAGTTTTACTCATATGTATCTAATCCATTAAAAATATTATATAATTTACCAATGATTGTAATCACTGTTATTTATATATTATTCCCTAGTTTAAAAAAAATGCGATTAAATATCAGTTTTTTCTGAAAAAACGTGCATTACATATATTAATATGTACTGTAATAAAAAAAAAATCTTCAACATTTTGTAATGATATTATCACTCCATTTACCAAGTTAATAATATATTAACAAAAAATATAGAAAAATAATCATACAGTATCAAAAATAAACCAATAAACATATTTTGAAACAAAAATGAGCAGTTTTCATTATCAAATTACATTTGTGAAACAATTTCCTTTAAGTAGTTTTAAGACACATTTATAACAGAATTCCCATATTATTTTTTTAATTTATGTTTAATTTTTAAAAAACAATGTTTTATGGCTAACATTATTTGCAAAAGAATCTAAACAGTAACTACAATAGCACATTATTTTCTACACAGATTATCATTAGAAAGTTTAAAAATAATAACAGGGTGATAAGTTAATTGAAAGGGGGATCTGAAAATCATTACACCTACTTTTTCCCAGCCAAATTGCAGTTGTAAATGCAAAGTCAATATATATCCATTTCCAACAAAGGACCTTTCATGAACCTACTGGGCCTTATCCACCAGTAGCTCTAAGGGATGGTGTTTTTTGTTAGTTGTTGCAGTTGGCGGTTTGCTTCACACATTCATGGTGTACCAATAACAAAGTGTGATTTGCTTTTTGGACAAACACTCATCAAAATCTACAGGGATATGCAGCCCACATATAGGAGAATAGTGGTGTATCACAAACAGCTGTGAATTCTGGATGTAGACCATGAAATTATCCTTCACAACAATGCAAGGTCACATGTGGTAAAGAGAACCCCCGACAAGTTACTGTCATTTTGTTGGAAGAATCTCGACAATTCCCCATACAGTACAGACCTTGACACTGCTGATTTCTACAATTTTAGTTTGCTGAAGAAGTTCTGAGCAGGACAGCAATTCATGTGCAATGATGAAGAAAAGACAACAATCAAAAAGTGGTTATACAGTCAGCTAGATAAATTGTACAACAGTGCTGAATGGGGCAAATTTCTAAACTGGTGTGGGGCTAAGTAGAGAAACAGTGTAAAATTACATGGAATGGTACAAAGATTTGTAATTACCCGTATGTCCTTATTTTAGCTGATTAAAAATAGGAACAAAGACTCTCTGATTTGCCCTCCTATCTCATTTAAAGAATTTGTTAATAGATGATTAAATCATGTTCATCTCTATAATGCACAAATACCATAATTATAATTTCCTATTAATAATCTTAGCAAAATTAAAAATTGAGAAAACTAACTTGTCTAATGAATGCTGGTAAAGCCTGCTGCATCCATCCTTGAACAGATGTATTATTGGCAAATATTGGGTTATTGACCATTACCTTAAAAAAAAAAAAATTAAATCGATTACTGAAATTCTAAAATGTATTGTTGGCAAATATTGGGTTATTGACCATTACCTTAAAAAAATAATTAAATCGATTACTGAAATTCTAAAAATGAATAATTTGCAGCAGATAAAATTCTTGTTAAAATTTTGAAAAGTAATTTCATAAAGTATCAAAAGAAGTGGTAAATAGACAAACAAAAATTTAAGTGAGATTTATATTTGCAATAAAACATAAATATGACAATATAATGAATAAGTAATAATTTCAAGCATAAAACAAGTGAGAAACAGTAACTTTAAACTATTGTAATTTGAAAATAAAATTTTTCCAGAGTATTTGTCAATTATAACCATGTCATGCAGTTTTAATACCAAATAGGGGTTTTCTTCTTCAAGTTACTTTCTGCTATACTAAGTTACTTTCATATAAAGCCTAGTTAAAAGCTGAGTCAAATTTTGATACATCGCTCTAAAAAAAATATTAAAAAAGATGCTAAGTGAAATGGTTATATCAAAAAAGTACCTTTACCAGTGAAATGAAATAAATTAAGTAAATCTAATGTATGTAAGAGATGAATATATTATCATAATTTTTTAATGATTAAAAAAAAAATACATTAAACTTGTAGCATCCTGCAAACCATCCATTCTATCAAGCAACAGATCTGGCAACATTTGCGAGAACCAATATTCTCTAATACGGTCAAGGTCTGAGAGTGCAAGCCGCACTTCATGATTATATGATGCAACAATCGTGTTATGACTCAATTTATTTTTTGGGATATTGATTTCCAGCAAAATAAAAGCTATAACAATTTAGCATCTATTTCATCATTACTTGATTGTTCTATCATAGTGGGCTGTAACCTGTTCATAAAACTACTAAAAACTTGCAAGTCCTTTTTTTTATATTTATTCCCTTTATTTTAAAATATACTTACTTGGCTAGCAACTTCTGGATTTGCTGCCAAAGCTTCCATCATGGAATTCATATAAGGAGCAGACAACATTTCCTGTACAAGTTGAGGATTTTGAATCATTTGTTGCATAATACTCTGTAAACCAGGGGAAGTAAACAGACCAGTAGGTGACTGTTGAGAGTTTGATGTTCCACTTTTACCCTGAGATTCTTCAGTTTTGTCATCTTTTTTATCTGAAGTTGATCCGGATTTTTTGGACTTGGATTCTTTTTCCTCACCTTCACGGGTAGCTTCAATAAAATACAGTTAAAATTTTAAAAAATTCCAGATAATACTAATTATAAACCAAATAATTTTAAAATCTTAAAAATCTCCCACTAAATCAATTTTAAAAATCTAAAAATTCTTTCTCAAAAGTATAATACAAAAAATTCACTTATAATGCAAGAATTCAGGTAAACCAATAAAATAATTTTTTTTTTAAACAATTACTCATAAACTTCATTTAAAAAAAGGTCTATTATATCACATATTGAAGTATAAGGGGAAACCAAATTCTAATAACAAAAGAATAGAAGCGACTACTATTAGAATATTATTCATAAAAAAAAGGTTTTATGCATTATAGAAGGAGTGGCCAAATTTATTATGTAGTATATCACCTTTACCCTGTTTTAAAGTGTCAGAATCAACTATTCATGAGAATTGAGTATAAGAGTTTTTGTATCAAGCAGTCAATTCAGAAAGCCTGATTAAAGAATTAGCTTTGCAATTCCCATGTTAGCCCCACCCCCTGCTTTACATCACATGTACCCCCCCCCCTTTGGGGAGGGAGGTGACAGTTTATTTCATGCAATTTTTGCAAAGTAATATTTTTTAATACTATTTTCTCATGCAAAATTTTACAAAATATTTTCTAGTTCTTATTCTTTACTTTGTGTAATCTGTTTTTTATTATAAGTATTATACCTTAGCATAAATTTTTAATTTCAGGTTGTTTTTAGATTAAAATTATATATGTAATATAGATATATATATATATACGATTTGGATTTCTAAAATAAGAAATGTTTTGTGCTTAATTGCATGTTTTAACAGGAAAGTAAAAATGTTATTAACCAACTTTTTTAAGTAATTTAAACAGTCATATATATAATAATTTAGCAGTTACTTACACTTGCCTCTACTCTTGCCAGCTGCTTTACTTTCACTTGCGGCCACCTAAAAATTTTTTAAAAAAACTCTGAAATTTCTTACATAAACTGGCAATTTTAATCTACTTATTTTTTAAATTGGAAATAATAGAACGACAAAACTAGTAATAGAATAATATAAAAGAGAACAATTAAATGCTCTCATACATATACACAAGAGTTAAGATAAATAAACAGAAAGCAATTTTGAACAATACATTTGAATAGATGGACTAGAACAGGGGTGTCCAACACGCTGACCGCGGGCCGCATGTGGCCCACCAGTACGTAAGTTGCGGCCCGCAGACTCTTTTAAAAAAATTTTTAAATATATGGTTTTTAAAGTTTTTTCATTTTGAAATTTATTTGAGGGGAAATTTATATATATATCTATATATATATATAAATCTACAATATATTTGCCTGTTACCTGTTCTTGTTTTAAAATAAATTCTTTTAGATAATAGAAATGTCCTTTAGATTAAAATGGATTTACATTTTATCTAACAGTTACATTTGATTTTACTATAATAAATTACTTTTTTTAATAAATTCCAAATTTCATTACACATATCCTTTACTATGGATGGTACATGATTCTCTGTGTGTGCAACTTTCATTTCTCCTCATCCTTTTCTGTTTGGAGTGCCCAAAAAGCAAGAGGCAGTCAGAGATGTTTTTTAAAGTTTAAAAAAAATACTCAGGACTGTTAAGATAAAGGGCAATGTATACTTAATCGTTTGCAAATGACAGCACAATCAAATTTCTACAATGAGTAACGAAAGATCAAATCAAAAGGAACATAGTAATTTTCAAGAAAATGGCAACTGTAATATTTTAAAAATTATTTGATCATTGCATTATTACATTATATAAACAATATTATATTACCTATGTCTGCATACATGAAAAATAATGAACACAATAATAATAATTCATTCTGTTTTAAAATTTCACTCCAACAGATGTTTTTTGTTTCCAAATCTGATGTAAAGGTACATATTTTTATGTGCGACCTGCGAGATTATAATGTTTTTCTGAAGTGGCCCGCAAGGTCATTTGGGTTGGCTACCCCTAGACTAGAATACCAAACACAGTCAAAACCTGTTTTCATGTTTCGTAAAGCAACATATAGCAGCAAGCAAAAAAATATGAAAATAATAACAAGAAAATTATTTTTATTGACAATATAAATTAATACTAAATAAGAAATTTACACAAAAGAAAAAATTAAATTTTATAATATAAAATATTACATCATTTTAAATTATACCAAAAGAATATAAATTTAAATCATATATACAGTAAAAATTCTTGGTTTCATCAAAACCATTATCATAAATAAAAACAAATCAAAATCACTATAAGTACATAAATTAATGCAATGTCTTTTTTAAAAGTTAAAAGATCCAAGTACTCACATCAACTTTATTTTGAACTATTTCCTGAAGCATAGCAGGATTTCTGGCATATTCCATAGTATTACGTAATACTTCTGAATTACTCAAAACATGGTTTAACTCAGGATTTTTCTTAATGAAAGAAGGGAAAAGGTAATTATTATTATGTTACAAACATGTTTGTTAAACTTTTATTAAAAATTACAGCCCATAAATACATTAACATTACAGGCATTTCCTCTTCATAAACTATAATTATTTGTTACAAAGCAGCTGTGTAATCTTATGCATAAAAATAAATATTTATAATCCAATGTATCATACATCCAATGTATCATACATGACTAAAATTGTATGCATGATTATACAAATTGGAAATATATTAAATAAACGAAACAGACAATAGTTAGAAATATTTAAATAATAATTAAATACTATTAGATTAACTGAATTTGGAGCTACTAGATAGCAAGACTGCAGGCCAAAAGTGTATGTAATACTAAAATAATTCAAGTTATTTATGCTCCAATAACCTAAACATTTAAGGAGAAAAAAATCTTTACTTAAGGAATATAGTAATCATATTACTGAAAACTCATATAAATAAAATATTTAGTTATGAATATTGTAAGTTGGTCCTTACAAATACTATCATCCATGATATACATTATTAAATACTGCATAATTACCTCCAGCATTTCACGCATTTGAGGATTAGAAGATATAATTTGTTGCATGTATTCAGGATTTTGCATCATTGATTGAACAAAGGGGTTGCTTATAACTTGTTGCAAAAGCTCTGGATTTTGAAGAAGCTACAAAATAGAATAGCAATGTATTTTTAAAAAGACTTAAATATTTAAAATACAAATAAAAATATTATAAAAAGACAATACACATGATTGTCCAAAGTAAATAAACCAAATGGTTTATTTATAATAATATAACAAAAAATTACTATTTTTTCACCATTTTATTATGGACAGTAATTGTTTGAATTGTAGTAACTGCAAGAAATGGAGGTCATTAATGCATTTCACTAAATTTCTTCAATCAAATAAAGTCAAAAATAAAAAAATGCACAGCTCTCCTAATAAAATTTTTTTTCTAAACTCCTCTTAAAATAAAAATAAAATTAAAGTCCTCACAATAAATATACATTCATAATAGTAAAGAATAATTAAGTCCAGAATCTTGTTTAATTTAAAATATCAACAATTATTTTATTGATACCAATATTGCATAACAAAAATTATTTATAGCATCAATATTGCAAAAAAATAGTGCATTAATGTTACAGAAAAAATTTTACAAAGCTGGTCTTTGTAAAATTTACCAATTTATCAACCAAATCTGTAACATTATATTATCCAAAATTCAATAAAATAGATAACACATATATTATAAGTATAAAATGTAACCATTGAAAACTATACTTTGAAAGTAGCTTTACATACAAGAACTAAAATAACAAACAAACAAAAAACATTTTCAATTTATAGAGTTTAGACATCTTAAACAAAGAATGTAATCAAATTTTATTAAATACTGGAATTATGTTCAAAAACTTTACATTGAACAATACTTTTACTTGAACATTAAGAAACATATCTTCCTTCCAATACATTTAACTAAATATACACAGTACCTCTCTTTGCATCTGCTCTTGTACTTCTAGAAAATTCGGTGAACCTAATCCAAGGTTACCAAGTCCAGCAATACCTCCCAATCCACTCAAACCAAAAGGTGAAGCTCCAATATTTGCAGATGATCCCTAAAAAATAATACAGGAAAAGTAACCATTATATAGGTAAATATGTAATTAACACAAACCAAAAAGTTACAGAAAGTAATTCATGCTTTTTTACTATATTAAACTTATAAGCAACCATTTTAAAAATCAGAGAGAGAAAAAAGAAATATTACTGTATTTGATTTAATAACCAGATGCACAGCATTTTCATCTTGTATGCCTAAAATAAAAAATAAATAAATAATTAAACTTTGTTACATATAATACAAAATCAAATATATATCTAATACATAATACAAGTTTATAATACATCATAACAGTAGAATGAAAAGATGAAATGCATAAAAAAGAGGTTTGTATGATAATCTACACAAACTGTTTTTTTTTTTAAAATATGAATTTCTTTAAAATAAAAGTAGTAGTAATTAAAAAACAACAAAATATAGCTTTTTTTAACTAACCATAATAGTACATCTAATATTAACCATCCATAAAAGGCTAGGTCATATAAGCAAAAAAAATATTTAGAATAAGAGAAACAGAAATGGTATTTCACAAAATCTTATTTTATTCCTAATTTCCCATACTTCAAATTTAAGATTTATGCTTTGAAAAATAAATGCTTTTGAATTCTACAAACTATTCTTCAAAATATTTCTTAACTGCCGAGGAAAAGATACGAAATTCATCCCCCCCAGTGCCCCCATTTTTTCTACAAGCGTGCATTGTTAAGCAGTTTATTGGGGGAAAAGAAAAGGCACGTTTTTTCACCTAAAAATTGTTTACTTTCACTTTAAAAAAAAAAGAAATGAATAAAAAAAAGGATAAAATAATAAAATGAAAATAAAAGATTTAATCTCCAGAGTTACAATATAATAAAAAATAAATTATAACTTATCTCTTCTGTGATATATCCTAAAGCATGGTTGAACGCATAAACCATCATCAGATTCAGTACATTCGTACAAAAAATTAAAAAGCTCACATTACACACAGTAAGCAAAAGTGACTGCAATGAAGAATAGAAAAGAGTGCACTTAAACAAAAAAAAAACATGAAAAACTGCTTAACTATGAATTTTAGCATTCCTTGAATATACTCTTTCAAATCCCTTCCCCCACCCCTTCCCTGAAAAAAGTAAATTCTTTAGACTGTCCCATGTCATTTTATTGTATTCCAAAGCCATGGGACTAGTTTTAAACAGAGCAGCACAATACAAAAAGTCATCCTTTGGAAGGATGAGTATACACGTCCAGGGCACTAAACGCACCAGCTCAGTAAGACATGTATACATGCCCGTGGCACTTAAGGGGTTAATGAATAAATATTTTCAAATGTAATTTAAAAGATCCATTAAACTTGCTGAGGTCCTCATTCCAAGAAACATTCTTTCCAACCATTAATTTTAAACCTAAACATCATCCAATTATAAACTATAAATCAGCACTTTAAAACTCTAATGAAATTTAAATTTAAAAAGAAATTTGTATATTCCTACCTAAATGAAGGATATAATCAAAAATATGTGGTAACATTTATCTAAGATGAATCAAAAACTTTAAAATTTTGTAAATATAATATATTTCAAATTATTTTAAATTTGTATATGCTTATGAATTTCATATTAACATAAAAAATAACATATATGTAAAACATATATAACAAAATTTGAAAGTCAATTGAATCATTTTCAAACAGTAATTTAAATTACTATATTAGCTAATTTTGATAGTTGGATAACGGTACTTGCATATTAGCATCATTGCAGCGAAAATTGTGCCACAAAAATGGGTTTTTTTTTTTTCAAATAAAGCCAGTGAGAATATTTGTTTTGATATAATGATGTGATTCATGTGGTACAAATTTTACTGTGGTGACACTAATATGCAAGTACTGATAACTTTGATTGTAGAATTGATATAAAATAAATTTACCAGATGCAGATAAAGTTTCTTCGTCTTTTAATATTTGTCCAGAAAAAACTAGGCAAATTTGATCAATATTAGTCTTGAATAATTGTGATACTTCATTTTTGAGCTGTTAAAAATAAGAAAATTTTTTTAATTACATATATTATTAAAAAAGTTTGAATATAAATAATAAAATTAATAACAAAACAGTGATTAAAAACTAAATCACCTGTGATAAAGTAAAATAAACTACAAATCTTTGTTTTCTTTTCTTTCCCCTTCTTATTTTAAGTAATTTTTTATAATTACGTATCAAGACCATTTTTATAACCTACTCAAACACCTAAAACACTGAAATATGTGTGCATTTTAAAAACCAAATAACAATAGCTGAAAATTATTATAGTAATAATCAGTTATGTGACTTTTGTCAAGTAAATAACATTTATATTCAATACCATTTAGATACCAATAATACCATTTAGATACCAATAATACCATTTAGATACCAATAATATTTTAGACATATTTATTACTTTTTGCCAGCTGTTACTAAACCTGCAAAACCATTTCTCTTTCAATTCACACCCTTCTTAAATCTCGCCTGCACAGCTGGAGTTTTTTTTTTTTTTTTTTTGTATTTTGTTCATTCCCAGAAGGGTATATTAAGAAACAAAAAAATGCATGAAAATGCATAGTAATTTGGGGGTCCGTTGTATTATTTCGCACTCAAAATTTCATCATAAGTGTTTTTACGTTAAATGTATGTGTGGTTTATTTCCCTCCTTTGCTGACTAGTAATGTAAAAGTTTAAATATCAAGTATTGTGCTCTTTCATGTATATACAATATAAGTGCTTACATGCTATTTAATAGAAAGTAATACTGAGAAAAAAAACACTATGTTATTTAATGATTTCGCATTGTTCAATCACAGGTAAGAAAATGTTAATCACTAAACTGGATATATATTGTTTTAGAATTCTGACATAATAATTATTTTACTAGAAGAAATGTGTTACAGACAATGAAAATATCCAAAAAAAATAAACCGTAGCAGATCAATTTCACATAAATATCCAAGGAATATCCCATACTACATCAATTTCAAGAAGTTATCAATTTAAAATAATCCCAACATAATGCTGTGTTCTTCAAACAGCTTTTTGGAATTTTCAGTATAACTTGTTGCTTTTAGCAGTCACAAGCAAACTAATTTATACAATAACTCTAAAACAAGAAGTTACTTTTCATGAAAAAAACGCAAGACTACAATTAGAAAATGAGAATTTTCATTCCTTTAAGATCAGAGTGGTCTTTAAACCATGTTTCACAAGTCAAAGTAAAAATTGAGGAGAAAATTATGAATGTGTGTATGCAAAATGGATTCGCATTCTCTATGGAATTTGTATTAACACAAGTACAGAAACTTATTAAGGCCTGGGCCAACTGGGCTCGTGTCCAGGGCCTCACCTTCAGTTGGGACAGTGAATGTTTTATGAGTCACAGTGAATATCCTATTATGATCCCAGATTCCATAAAATAATGTTAGACTCATTAGAGCAAAATTTCACAAAATTAAATAGTTTTCTAATGGAAATACACCTTTTTTTCATTTATATAAAAAAAGCCCATTTCCTGACATCCCCTTACATAAGAGAAAAGCTTCTGAAAATGACTGGTGTTTCATTGAGGATTCAGTCACTGTTGGATTAAATGGTCTGTGACAAAAGAATAGCTGAGTGAGTGAGTTATATTAACATCACATTATAAAGCCGAATGATGGCTATTGGCGATGGACCTCATAATTTTGAACCATGGCCAAGTGATGAGGATGACACCTGAGCTGACAATCCTCTTCTAAATTCCACACCAAACCAATGGAAGGATGTATGAGTCTTGACAGATTTAACATGCAACAACCCTCTCAATAGGTCTTCAGGGGCAATTGACTCAAACTCATGACATGCTACCCACAAGTTGGTTACTTAGACCACAAGGCTACGGTGGCCAGGAAAGAATAGTTGAAGAAAGGTATTCATATTTTAATGGAAATGAATTTGTTAATTTAAAAAGCTAACTGTGATTTAGTTTCTTTCAAAATTAATGCATCTGTAAGAAATATTACAAAAGACAAGCTCCTTGAGTGAAACTTAATTTTAATGACTTCATACAAGACCCAATTCCATTCTAAAATTCCTAGCACACATGGAAAAAGTTACACAAAACCAGCAATTTTATGAGCACTATAGCATCTTTGGCTAAATTGCAGAATCGACCACTGGTTGGTGTGATTTATTTTTTGTACTTTTCCAGGGGTTGATAAATATATCAAGTGAAGTAACCAAGCCGAGCTACGAAAGAGAAATCGTATTGGCCGGTACATTTTTTTTTACTTGAATAGTTTTGTATTGTAGAAACCAGAGCTCTGTGGTTTTTAGTTTATCATAATTTAGAAACTAGTTTGATATCTAGGGGCATGGCACCAAGCAGCACTTGGCACGATAAAGGAATCCCGCCAAACAGCGCCTGTTGTTGCTGGAATGGAATCCAAGATGGCGGCCTAGCAGTAATGTAATGATGCACAATAAATTTAAAGAATTGATTTGAAATGCATTTCAATGTATTTCAAATGAAGTATATAGGAAAAGATTAAGAACAACCAAGATCAATCAATAAATAATGAATATCAATGTAATATAATAAAGAGTAACATGTACTAATAATAGTATTATATGCAGTATATAATAATCTTATAATTTAATAGTAATTATATATAATATTCATATAGTATGATTTAATATATGATTATTATATATAATAATACAATTTATTAGTAATTATAAAAAAGAATAATCATTGTACTGTAATAAAATAAAAATAATGCATAAGAATACTTGTATAGCATAATAATTATAAATAAATATAATAATAAGTATAAATAAACATAATAATTATAAATAAACATAATTATAAATAAACAATATAATAATTATAAACAAACATAATTATAAAAAAGCAACATAAGAATTATAAATAAACATAATAATTATTAATAAATAAAATAATACTAATTATAAATAAACATAATATGTGTAATAATATTTACAAATAAATAAAACAAAATGATTATAAATAATGAATCGTATAAGATTATTACACATAGTAATTGCATTTTTATATTACATTAATAAAATATAATTACATAATATATATTAAAATTATTAATGAATATCAATTACAAAGTACTGAAAACTTGCAATATTCTAAAAGCTGCAAGTTTCTTCAACGAATTTCATCGAACAAGGAATGTTAAAAAAAAAGGCATTTTTAAAACATAAAATAAAGTGAAAATAAAGAATTCATAGAGATAATTAAAAGTACAACACTCGTTCTTTTAAAAAAAAATATCATAGAAATCACCCATATTAGAACTATCCATATTCAAAAAACAGCACGAAATAAAACAGAAGGAAATAGTAAGACAAATACACTGAAAATGGTTAAATTTTTAAAGAAATGGAATAAAAATCGTCTGAAATTAAAAGGGTTACCACGCGAAAAAACCCAATAAAAGTTATTTCTAATATATGTTATCCCCATGGCAACCACTTTGCCAGACGATAAAAATATCAAGGTAACCATATTGTAATGTTATTGCCCATTTTGGCAAACATAAACAGCAACTTGGTGCGTGCCTGAGGATATCAAACTAGCACCAAAAAACTACTCAAATAAAAAAAAACATACTAGGCATGTGCAAAAATACACTAATACGATTTCTCTTTCACAGCTATGAAATCAGCTTTATTACCTCACTTGGCACATTTATCAACATTGAGAAAAGTACAAAAAATAAATCGCGCCCACCAGTTTTCGATTCTGCAATTTAGCCAAAGATGCTACAGTGCATTTTTGCACCTACTTTTTAGTGGAAAACAGCTTGTTTTTCTGCTACTTTCTTCCAGTGTGGATACACATTTTTCCTAGGTAAATTTCTTTCTTCATAAAAATTTTTACAGATATTCACAATGGCCACCAACGAAATTAGTATTGAAACAAATGTGGTTGAATGTATGTTGAAATATTCTGAAAGGTATTTTGCTATGTTGTCTGCATTAGGAAAGAAAGCTATGGAAGAATGGTGAATAAAGACAGTTTGATTGAATTGTTGTATGCATGTTTAATCTGTGGAAAAACATGAAATTGAGACAAAGCAAGGGTTTAAAGACAGTAAATTATAATTTTCAAAATAGTGTATTTTAATTTTTCAGTTTTAATTCATTAATTTTTATATGCTAAAATTAATTGTTAGTTAATTTTTTAAATAAATTTTTCCTTAACAATTTTAAGAAGTATGTTAATTTTGCAATAATCTTCAGCTTTAAAAGATTTTTACAATGCTTTTTTGAGATTATTTCACTTTTTTGCCATCTTGAATTTTATGCTCTTGCATTACATCTTCTGGAGGAGCTGCTACTCCAAAGGACAACATGCAAGACTGCACCAAGTTGGCAATTTTTTAAAAAAATTGCACCAACCAGTGGCCTATTCTGCTATTTCACTGCATCTTTCTCAGTGATTTATGTTTCATTTATTTACTATTTAAATAATTCTCCTTTAAAAATGGGTTCATTTTTTTTTTACATTGTAATTATTTTGTCTGGTATTTACTATTTAGCTAATAGCAGTTGCCAACTTTACCAAGGAGCATCCTGTTTTACACTTTAATCTAATTAATTAATATACATAATTTAAATAACATAGAAGAAATTAACTCAATACTGAGCTTAGTTTTTTTCTTGAAGAAATATAATGGTTTCATTTTGGCTAAAATTGAGAAAATTTTCGGGCATTAGATTAATGGGTACTTACGTATTAGCGTTACCGCAGCAAATTTTGCACCATGATATCAAAACAACAAAGATTCTTAAGTTTTTTATTTGAAGAATAACGATTCTCGTATCGCAATTTTGGCTGCGGTGACTCTAATACTTAAGTACCGATTGATGAGATAAAGAAAAAAGAAACTAAGATAAAAATATTAGATCTTATGAAAGGAAGAACGAATCCAATTCTTTCCCTCAGATTCTTAGTTTCTCATCCATAAATTATGCAACAAAACTCTTAACAAAATCTACAACATCAAGTGACATAGTAAGAATAATTTTTGAAGCATCTTAAGCAATGCAACTACTTCTTTGTAAAGAAGTCATGAATACACCCATTTCATTGAAATTTGAAAGAAAACAACAACATTTACCTCACTGATTTTTGCATCCTTCTTAACATCAATAACGTGTTTGTCTTTGGGGCCTTTGACAGTTATTTTAATCTTATCCTCACTAATATCAATAACTTCGTCTGATGGCTCTTTCTTGACAGCGACATTTTCACTAGACCGTTTAGTACGCTTTGGACTTCTCTCAGTATCACAGTGTACAGATTCATCCTTAGTAATGGTTGGTTCTTTTACTTTAGCTATTTCAGTAATATCATCATCCGCCATAATTTCTGTTACAACTTGGGAAAAAAAACACAAACCAAACCCGCCGCAAGAAATCCGCAACCGCTGCAAGACGCAAAAATTCGAGCTGTGTTGAGAACTTAGAGAAAGATACCTAAAAAATAGAAATTAAAAGTTCTCGGGTTATTCCATGTAAGCAAACCCAAAAAATATTTATACGGCAAGTTTTTATTTAACTTTATGTTTATTTATGTAAAATTAAGAAATATTATGTGGACTAAGATATTTATTAATTGAACAATATAAATGGAAGATGAGAAATTTCAAGGTTTCTTTAATAAGATTTTTAGATATGGCAACAGCTATTTTCGGACGTTTTTTATTTTCTTAGATGCAATTTCACAGTAAGAGTTAGTTCGCTTGTTCGTTATTGTAATATTAAGTTATTTTTACTTCGGTTTCTTTTCGTTGTATTTTGTTTGCATTTTTCGAACATTCTGTAAGTGTCAAAACTTATTTCGTGTGTTTAGTTATTTTTTTTAATAATTTTTACTGAAATTTGAATTTTTTTTTATCTATGTCTGTGTGAAATTTGATATTAAATACGTAATTTTATTTATTAATATAAACTACTAAATCCATTTTTGGTATTTCGTATAATTTTTCTATATTTATTGTCAGGAAAATAATTTTTTGAGATTTATCGATTGCTTAATTTCTTTGACTAATCCATCTATCTGGCTTATAAAAAATAAGATATGATTACTGATGAATTCTAAAGTAGAATTATTTGCATATGTGTAGAAAAATTTTAGCGAAATTTAGTTTTCCTTGAATATGTATGTGTGGGTGTATTTTATAATGTGCTTGTAATTTGGTAAAGTACATTAATGTAATTTTTTTTTTTTTATGTTTTTAAGAAATCTTTACTAGTAAGAAAAATGTTCATTGCAAATTATAAAAATTCTGAATTTTCCGAATATAATTACACCCAAATCAGTCAATCGATTATTTGTGTTAAATAGAACAAGACTTTCACATCCACTTTTTACTGAATAACAAGTAGTTATACATAACTCTATTAAAATTATTTGCTTGCCCCCCCCCCCGGACTATGAAAAAAAATTTTAATTGAATTCTTTAGAATAGTTAATGTATTCCATAAATAACTAATGTCATGCATCCTCCTTAAGTATTGCAAATTAGTGTTTGCTGAATTTTAAAGTACAATATTAATTTTTGCTAAGCACTATATAATAAATTACTTGATATTACAGTTTGTACAACAATAGTTATAAAACTTTTTTTTTGTTGATATTTTAAAGTATATGTTATTATTATGCAGAGTATCTTGTCTTGGAGTGATCCATTATTTTAAATAATACAGCCAAAATTAATATATTGCAGTAAATTTAAATATAGACTTGTAAAATAAACATATTCTTGTATGCTTATTGATTGATGAGGGAAGTGGAGCAACAAAAGCTATTATTCCTTTTTCAAACATAATTATTCTTCAATCAGTAAATATTAAAATGTTCTATTCTTTGAAAAAAAAAAATTTGAACTTTGTTTTATTCGATACTGCTTTCTATAAAAGTTCTTTGAGGGTAATAGAATATCAGGAATAAATTTGAAGTATATTGCATAGATCATTTCTGTGGAAGGTATAATTCCCCCAAGTTAACAAAATATGATCTAAATCATTGATTTTATTGCAGGTAGAACAGTGTTATCCTGTAAATTGAATTTGCTTAAAAGATTAAGTGTCATGATCATTTGGATGAAAACCCATAATCTGTCTCTTCTGTTAATTGTGCTTAAATTGTATGAAGATCCCTTTACTTTATTTTATACCTCTCTCCATTTAAACAAGTCAAATTGAATTATTTTAAAAATAAATACTTTAATGATAATGAAAGATTAATTTAACTTAACTTGATTTTAGTTTAAAGCTTAACTGTAAGGACTTTTCTTACTTTCCTACTGTCTTTAATTAGTAGGTTCAGAATACTGTATAAAGAGTTAGTTTCTAGATTTTTGTAATATTTTTAGGTCGCATGTCCTTTCTAAAACTGTAATCAATTTACTTTTCATATTCAATCTCATTGATATCTTCTATATTGATCATATGTGATTCTTATCTCTTTAGATGGCTGATCCCAAAATTTTAGTTTGCATTGATTTTGATAAAACGATAATAGACTGCAACACTGATGCGGAAATTAAATCTTTATTGAATGGTAAAGAAGTCCCTGAAGAAATTGAGTCTTTAGCAAAAGTAACTAAAGGATGGACTGCTTACATGAGGGAATTATTTATATTCATGCATAAAAATAATGTATCAAAAGATGACTACATTCGTTGCCTGACTCAATTGCCATTGGTTCCAGGAATGCAAGAACTGTTGAATCAAATGCATGAAAGTGGAGATTGTGAAATCGTCATCCTTTCGGATGCAAATTCTTTTTTTGTTCATTGTATTCTGCGTCATAATCAACTGAATGAGACTATTTCAAAAGTTTTTACTAATCCTGCCGAATTTGATAAGGATGGTTGCCTGCAAATTCGAGAGTTTCAAAATCAAACTTCTTGTAAAAGATGTCCACCTAACTTATGCAAAGGTGCAGTTTTAGTTACTTATATAGCTAAAAGAATGCTTGAAGGTGTGCAGTTTTGCAGGACATTGTACATCGGTGATGGCCACAATGATGTATGTGCTGCTCTTCATCTTGGAATTAATGATTATATTTTCGCTAGAGCAGGTTATCGACTCTTGAGATGCTTAGAAAAAATGCCAGCTAGGAATGTAAAAGCCACTATTATACCTTGGGAAACAGCAAAAAACATCAAAGATGTATTATTGTCAACCTGAGAATTCTAATTATGCTGCCAATTGTTTTAAATTACAAAATCAATGTACAGAATAAAATTTCAATATTTATTATTGACTTTTTTTTAATGAAGGCTTTGCATTTTTGACAGAATTCAGTATATGCTTATCTGTGTATCTTCATCAATTCATCTTTAATCATAAGCAGTATCAGTGCAATAATTCAATAACTCGCATATCAAACCAATGTGTATATTTCCCCACTTAAAAGCTGTATCCTGAATGTCAGTTTATTTAAAAAGATATATTAATATCTTATTTACAGCTTTGTGCAATTTATGTGTATATACATTACATGATTTAATTTAAAATAATTCTTATGTATATAAAAAAATGACTTTATTTCAATAAAATATTTTCTTAAAGTTTTTTCAGAATTTTTATATATGAATTATATTTTATATTTAGAAAAATTCAGTGATAAAAGCCAATATTATAATTATTAAATATTTAATACTTAAATATTAACCCATGCCAGTGATTTATCACCATAAATTCACATTTTTTAAGTTATAACAGCCTACTTGATAGTTTAATGACTGCTGAAATTTTTTTGTTGAAATTCACCAAAGGTTGTCCAGTAGTACACGAGTTAATACAAAAGTACCAGTTGTGTCATTATTTTAATATTAGTGAATGCAAGTTTTTAATAGTTCTTTCTCCTTTTTGAAACACATTGAAATGTCACCTTGCATATCATTAATATGTTAAATATATTCTCAATAAATTGTAGTGATATCCAACCATGATTTATGAAATTGTCAAAGATAGGTTAAATATTTGCAATTAAAATCTGCATCTATTATTGCTTTACTTTATTTGTTATAGTTTAAAAGTTTTTTTTTTTTTTTTGTTTATAAAATGAATTTTTTTTGTAATATTTTCCATTTTAAAATGTCTCCTGATGAGATCAATAATTATATATAAATTAGCCTAAAACTGTCTTAAAAATTTTGTTCCAGAGTTTCCTTTTTCTTGGATACAAGAGGCTAAGAATTGAAAGTATACAACTTTTAACACAACTTGAATTTTTCAGCATGAAGAATTTCATAAATTGTGGATGTATTTCCCAATTTTATGTGCCGATATAAATTTAATTTTACTATATTTAAACTATTTTGGTGTGTATTATATGTCAGGCACATATTTTTGATTTTCTTAATATTTCTTATTGTAGTATATTTATCTCGAAGTATTTAGCCATAAATATAAATTTTGTATTTCTTAATAGTAAGATTTTATTACATAGATATATCAATCAAAAATTGATTCTAATGTTGAAAAACTGTAATATGTTATATTTGTAAGCTACCTGGAAAAATAATGCAAATTATGTAATATGCGAAACCTGCAATAGTTTTTGTTTAAAAATTATTATTTTTAGCATAAACTGATTACAATTTTTATATAAAGGCTATAATATTTGGTAATGTAGTTATAATTCTACATTATGTGCAGTGTGAATATGTAAATTCTGTATATAATTTCAAATTTAATAAAGTGATAGTATGTATTATAGTATAATTTTTTAAATTTTATTTTATGTATATTTTAAAATTATGTGTTAACATAACCTTCACTAATCTAAACTTTGACTGTATTTTAGTTAAATAATTAGACTATAGATTGTTTAATAATATGGTTTTGTTGGTATATAAAACAAAAATTTAAAACCACTTGAGAGAGAGAGAAGCTTTTTTATATTATCAACTCAATGAGGAAACCTTGTGAATTTTCAAAATTAGAATTTGATTCAATTTAAACCAGATGTCAATATTTAACACGGCAGTGTACAAAGCAGCATATACTGCTAGGTCTCTGTAAATATGTCAACAAAAAAAAATTAGTTTTGTGTAGCAAAATGTTTAGAAAATTCATTTAATTTTTGTAGATTTATTTTTGCCCCCTTCTCATAATTCAAACTTTTACATAATTTATAATGTTTAAGCTAATTTTACACAAATGTCAGTTCCATTAAGAAGCATCTTCATTCAAGCATTTTTTTTTCCTTCCTGTTCAGAAATTCATTTTGCATAATTTAGTCCTCACTTTCATTATTAACAGATAGTAATTTTGAACCTATCTAAGAGATTTGAGCCATTAATTTACTGTACTTATATGAAAAAACCAATTTAAAGATAAAGATGTTCATAAAATTACATGATTTTTGTTAAAGTGATACGAAGTTTAAAATTTACTTAAAAAAATAACTGAGAATATTTACAAAATAAAAATTAATGTGACAATTATACTTTATTTTGAGAAACAACTTAGAGCAAATATTTCGCTTATGTCTTTCATAATGAAAGAGGTTCAAAATAAACCAAAATCAATTCTAGTGACTAGCAAACTTTTGGAGATAAGAGCCAAGTTAGTGAAACAAGATAACTAAGGTATTAAAAGAGCCACATACGGGGAGAACGAAGAAAGTGTAGCAGTTGATCAAGATTGCTGTGCTCTAATTGATATTTAAATAAAACTTTAAACAATGGAATAATTTCCATTCTTTCTAAAACTAAGAGCTATTGAGGATATTTTTATTTCTGTTGCTCAATGCTAGAACAACTATTGTCAAAATATCATAATAAAGGTAGTTAAATTTGCAAGTATCGTAAAAAAAAACTGTTCTTGCAAATAAAAGCAAGAACTTTTATCCAAAATTTCATGTTTACACTAATAATTAAAATTCTCTTATTTTTCCTGCATATAAAAGACATTAATTCTTTTTATTGACCCTTTAAGAACATGTTTTTGTCACCTCTGCTAGGAGTTTGTGTTTCTCTTGCTCGTAATCAAGAGTGCCCCGTAACTAATGTATGCAAACATTACTGAAAATCACTTTAAGGAGTATCTTCCCATCAAGGCATACCTACAAATAAATTAAATTTGTACTGATTTTGCCAATACAAAACAATTAGAGAAATCTTGTTTCTTATCCTCCAATGATCTGACATAAGTCAGATCGTTTGAGGATAAGAAACAACAAGATTTCACAAACATAAGTCAGATCAGCTCCATAAAGTTGTTGACCTCCTAAAAATCTATAATAAGGGGATTGAATGTTAAGCCCCCCCCAGAAAGTCCAATGCATCTCGGAATGTGATCCGGTGAAACTGAATGGTCACAGCATTTTTAAAAGAGGGGTGGATTTTTCTGCCACTATCATAGGAAAGATATTTCAGGCAGCCACTTGTTAGTCTAGCCAGAGTAGTCTAACCCACGATCACATTTAATTTCCAGCAGAGAGCCAAGGAATGTTCCTGTGTACCATTGGTACACAGGTTAAATACACAGAAATTTTAAGTTGGTTAAATGTTTAATTGTAGACGCAAATAAGGTAAATATTTTCAGTAGATAATTATAAGTAAACAGAGAAAGGAAAACACAATTTTCAGTAGATATACTTATTTTTTTTTTGTCTGAAAAGCCACTAACTTCTATGCAAAATGTGAAATACAGTTTGCCGACCCGTGGTCTACCTCCATTCTCCCAACTGATAAAATCTACAAATTTTTAGTTTGTTAGCTTTTTTTTTTCATCACAATATTTTAAAAATTAAGTAACCTTTTAATTGTGACAATTTTTTTAAAAAAAATATAACTAAAACATTTCAATTCAATTATATTTTAATATACTATTTGGTGATATACAATATCATTACATTCTACTCTTAATATTTTAATAAATAATTAAATGAAAAATTTAATAAAAAATATTAAAAATATACATGTTACATAAAAAGGATAATGAACATAAAATTTGTTTATGTATGGTACTAGCTTAAGTATTGTCACTTGACTGTTTTGAAATCAAATTGATTGGCTCTTGTGAACCAATGCAATAAACATCTTTTTAATTTATTGAAGTATGTATAATATTGTTTTAAAAAGACATGTATCAAAATGTTACATAGTACAATACATGAATAAAAGTGAAATTAACTAATTTTATTCTCTTGATTCTTTTTAAACAGATATAAATATTCTTTATCAACAATATTCTTCGAGGAATAACTTTTTTAAACAACTTATATTTTTAATGTCACAAAAGACAATAAAATTTATTGATATATGTAAATTAATTAAATTGTACACATCTGAAATAAAAATAGAATTATTTATTTTAGGGGAGCATATATACTAAATCATAATGCATCAATACAAACAGAATTATATTTCAAATCTACAATTTCCATCTTGATACTCGGAATTACACAATTTGTTCTTTTTAAATAAAGAGTATTTCAGTCTATGTGCATATTCTACTTACATAATTATAGTGAGAGATACTAAGAGACAACATTTTTAGCCAAGTCTCTTCTCTTGCCTGAACTAGTTATTTAGGATTCATTTTAAAACAAAAGTATCTAAAAAATTCTCTCTAATAATAATACATGTGATTTTACAAACATTTTTTTGAAGATACGTGAAACATGAGTAATAAATTAATTAGGTGATCTAAATGCAAAATAAGTAGCAAAAATATATGGATTTAAATGTGCTAGAAATTTAAGATTCACATTACTTGCATCTGAAAAATGATGGACACTTAATGTGAATAGTATTTTCAATTTGATTACAACATATTCCTTTGAGTTGTATTTCCACCCTCATTACAACATTTTGAGAACCCATTTCATGCATATGTACTTGAGCTCTGAAGGTTTCCTTTTTGTGTTGTCAAATTACACATTCACTACAGGTTTTCAAAATATATTGAAATAAGTATGTTTATAAGAATATGAAAAATCAATTGCAGAAGTATATGTATGATAGAGGTATATGTAGAGAAATAAATAAGTGAGTATGTGTTTTTGAATATACACATTATGATTTAAAAAAAAAACTCATCTGACTCATTTCAAATTCAATTTAACACTGAATGGTAATATATAAAACCACACCCTAATTGGAAAAATAAATGCAGTGAATCGTTTACGAATACAAATTTATATAAGGTGAAATTTAATCAAGATATTCTTGTTCTGGTAAAATTTAAAGCTTTACATTAAAAATGAAAAAAATAATAAATTCATTTTTTTTCCATGAAAGGAGTAGGAAGCAAAGCAAAAAAAGTAACATGTAAAAAACTATGATTTTAAAGGAATAAAACTTTAAAAAAAAAAAATACTTAAGTTTATCTTAATGGTAGGCAAACAAATCCTAATGTACATAGAGTATTATTTTTACTTTCAAATAACAGACTAAGTAACATAATTAAGCATGAATATTTTCAATGCAGTAGAATTCCTACATTCTATAAATTAACAAATAGATCTTAAGGCACAGTATATTAATTGCATTTGAAGAGCAATCTATATAAGTAACTTAAGGCACTAAGCACAAGAATATTCATAGCAATAAAATTTATATATCAAATCTTTAACATCATTGCATGATGTTATGATATTATAAATTTTGCCACTCAATGACATTTGACAAAATATTTCTATATGCTATAGGGAAGTTAGTACTTACAAATCATATTGTTGGCCAATTTCTTAAAATCAAAAGACATCACCAAATGCCAAGATATGAAGCCAATAGTGGAAAACTATTTCTGCATATGTTACAAAACAATTGATATAATGGTAATGTCATTTTATTTGGCGAAATTGGTTGATGGTATAATATGTTAGCACCAAGTAGTTAATTTAAGGAATGGAAAAGAAAACTAGAATACCTAAATGCATTAATATACAATCAAATTATTTATTTTAAAAAAATTTAGAATTTCAGATAAAAGATCACATAAGCAGCTGAAACAGATTTGTCATTAAACTTCTTTCTCTGAAAGAATTTTTAAAATGTTCACATATAATAGTGAAAAATGTAACACCGGTATAATATGACAAGCAGAAAAAGAAGAAAATAATCAAAAATTTAATATCTTTGCAATATACTTGATGGAAAGTTCCTTATCACCTAAATGCATTTAAAAAATAAATTATTCATTACATCTATTCCTTTTTGTTCAAAATATATATGAATATTTAAAAAGATACTTTTTCATTAACTTAAGCAGCAACTAAAATATGAAGAAGCTTACTAAAGATACTAATCCTCCTCTAAGAACAGAATTAATAACTGTAAAGTATATTGCCATGCATCGATTAAACTACTGAAACATCCTAAAAGAATTTCTGACATATTTTTTTTTCACAAATCTGTGTCGGAATTTTTGGGTAAATAATATTACTTAAATGAAGCAATATCATTATCACTTATGTTCATTTAATAAACATTTATACTTGGCAATGAATGCTGTGTCTCTAATGAAAAAACACCTATATATATAAATATATGCTCATTTGTTTTAAATTAACACATCTCTTGTGAATCTTTCACAGAATGAAATACATATATCACAGACTTATTTAGTCTTAAATACTTCACATACAAATTTTTGGTTTATATGTTTGGATACTTTTAAAAGTACAGTTTTAAATTGTTTTACAAATGAATCGATATCCTCTTTCTTAACACCAACAGTAGCAGATGCTGTAAGGTAACCAATAAAGGATTCATCTGTATGTGAACCCCAGTTTTTAAATGTATAACCTCCAATAGTTTTTGAATCACCAGGAGCAACTATTCGGGCACCCATTACAAACTTGGAAAACAACATTGATCCAATTTCAGTAAAAAATTTATGATGAAGTGATCCAAACTGAGAAAATACAAATGCAAGTGATAGCTGATTTCCAGGAGTTTCAAGCACTTCCCCTCCAAACTCCTGAGAAACTTTTTCAAGCTCATTCTTTAAATAAATAAACATTTTCTTTCTTTCATCTAAAAGCTCTAAAAATCCTTTCTTACCAATGTTGAGTAACGTGATAAACATATCCATTGAAGGATTTGCAGAACCACGACCAGGATACATTTTTCCTACTTCATCCACTATTTTTGCTTCAAAGCCACAAATAATTGACCCACCAACAGGAACCATAAAATTTTTATCAGTGCTTGAAACAAACAAATCAACACGACTCTTTGATGCTTTCTCAATCGATTCCAAGTAACTTGGACTTTGAATTCCATATGCGTTATTAACAATATGAGGTACATTATATTTTTTACATAATTGTGCTATATTTACAACATCATCAGGAACTTTGGGAGCAAAACTAGACACTGTACTTAAGACACACACTATATTATCTGGACCTAAGCTCTCAATTTCTTTTTCTATATCTTCAACACATCCAACCAAACCTTTACCAGTATCTACATTTTTTACAATTCTAGGCACAAGTCCAGAAGCTAAAATGCATTTAAAACATGACTTTTGATCTAACCGAGGCCAAATTACATACTTAGCTTCAGGTCTAGAAGAATGCAATGTGCGAAGGCACAACAATATGCTCATGCCCGTAGCTAGAGGCACAATAATACATTTTTTTAAACTCGGTAGGCCAATAGATTTCAGTAAATCCAAGATCATACAATTAGAAAGCTGTCCAATTAAACTAGAACCTGCTGCTTTGGGTTGTATTTCAGTGATATCACCAGATCTTCCAATACCATGGCCCATATAATAATGCCTACGGGCGACTATTTGAGAGGCAAACCTAGCTTCTCGTTCACCAACACCACAACTTCCTATGAAATTATTGCTATCCATCATGGCAATTTCATGCAGGAACACTTCGATTTCTTCGTCTTTCCATGGAACATCAGGACAACTTTTACTTTCGAATAATTTCATTATTTTCTTTCGCCGGCTCTCAAAACATTGAAAAGCTTGGTCAGAATATTGACGAACAAAATATTTTGTAGCCTTCAATGTAGTGGAATCCATTTTGAAGAAGCTTGATTAAAAGAATATGAATATAAAATGTTGCATCACAAATCAGATAAAAAGGTCAAAGAACCAAATTTATACTTTTTCTCGATGAAACATTCGACATACCGGAAAGAGGAAATGAAAATGTAAACAAGTTACAGAATTTCACTTCCTTTTTACACTTCAGTTCAGTTCTTTAAGTAAATATTTACATTCACTTTAATGTTATTTAAATATAATACTTTGAAATTCTTTAAAAAATATATAGCAAATTTATTTGAGAAAACACACTAGTTCTTCTTGAATTTAATATTTTTCTGAAATAATGCTTGATTAGAAACTCAAAAGTAAAATGCACAGTTATCTTCTTTTTATTGTCCGTGATTTTAAATATGAAAAGGCAAAAATTTTTTTTTATTTACAGGTCATAATTTCCTTTGCCAAAAATTTATAACTAAACAAATAGCATTAAAAGATTGATCCTCGAACGCAAAGTTATTTTGGGATATAAATAATATTTTTTATAAATATAGGGAAAAAGAGATCAGTATTTGGTTCAAGTGTAGTATAGGGGGGCCACTTCGGATTTGGCTATTTTTCTTTGGATTTGGCGATTTTTATCTTCATGTTATGGTGAGATATCGAATTCATTATAAAATAAATAATAAATAATTCCGAAAAAAGTACCTTGGCGAACACTTTTAGTCGCCAAAAAAATGGACTGCGCCAAGTGGCCCCCCTATACTACACTTGAACCCAGTATTTTTCAAAAGACAATCAACCTGCTCCAAGAACTATGTATATCTAAAATGGATATTCTTCAGTGGATCCCTCCTCCTCCAATCTATGAAAATCACAAAATAAAAATCTATACTCATGAACTACCATTTCAAAAGAAGTATTTTCCAGATGTCATAATACAAAATATGTTTAATGATTACATTCAATCAAACTTTAGTAGCAATATCATAATAGCAACAGATGGTTCAAAAAATTCTAATCAAACGCCAATAGGAATTTTAATCCCCAAGAAAAAAGTTTGACAAAATTTTATACTGAAAGAAATAATTTCAATATTCACAGCTGAAGCTATAGCCATATGGACTGCGTTAAAAAATTGGGTTACTAAAACAGAAAACTATGTCATCCTAAAGCCGCATTCACACCAAGGCGTACAAACGTTGAGTATTAAGCGTCTAGCCAATCAGAGTCTTCCTCTCGCACGAGAAGAAGTCTCTGATTGGCTAGACGCTAAACACTCCACGTTTGTACGCCTTGGTGTGAATGAGCCTTAAAGGCTCAAAAGTTGTTCTTCAAAAAAGTTCTTCAAAAAGATAAAGAATTCTTAACATCAACCAATAGATTCTAAAATTTTAATTAATAGATTTTCAATATTCCACTTTCTTCAATTTCAGTTAAAACACAAGGCGAAGGTTAAAACTACTGATAGACACTGCAATCACTAACCGTACATTACAACTTAAGCTAAGATCTAATCCATAATATATCGGAGCATAAGGCTTTAGGCCAAGTCTCCATTTTTACAATGTTCATCACTGTACTGAACTGAACTGAACTGAGCTTAACTTTATTTACAGTGGTTTCTGTTTGGGAAAGTCAAAAGTGGATTGTAATTTTGTTTCCTCAATGCAAATTACAGTGTTAGTTAAGAAAATATGAGCAATATTTATTTTTTATAATAAATAGTAAGTTTTTCCAAAAAGACTAACAAATGTCGTCTAAAGTACCCTTAGATTTAATGTCCATTAATGAAGAAGGGCCTTCATTTATCACAAGAGGTTTTCCAGAATCTTTGAATAATCCAATATCTGATAATAAGCATATTGTTGCACCCGAATGTATTCCAGAAAATTTCGATTCAGGTAAATATTCCAGTTTTTATCAAATTTTTGTATTCTTTGAAAAGTTAGTAAAATCTTTTATGCAAACATTTAAAATGTCAATGTAATTTTAATAATCTCGATTTTAAATAAATGTTTATTTTTTTAATTCAAAAAGTAATTCCATTATTTTCATGTAGATCCTGTGCAAAAATTTGCTGGTCTTGGATTGGAAATAACTAGGTAGTTTTTTTAAAAAAAAATATTGCTATATCTGTCTATATTAATTTATTTGGAGTTTAAAAGAGAACTTATGCTTTATTTTCCTTTTAGTGCTGTTATTGGAAATGTTATTTCTCATCCTTGTATTGTAATACGAAGGCAGTGTCAGGTAATGTAAAGAAAGTTTATTTGATCATATAATTTTTGCTAAGTTCTCTGAGTAGTCTTTGTTTTGTTTTATCATATTTTATTAAAATAACCAGAAAATCTTGTTTTGCCCCTATTTTATTTTTTTCAGTGTTTTCAACATGTTTCTTGTCATCTGTTTTTACTCATTATTCAACACATTTTCACTCAATAGTTTTTCAACAATTTTTCAGTTATGTGTTTTATATAATGAGCATAACTATAAAAAGATTAATTTTTTTGAACATACAGGCAAAAGCAGTACTTATATATCATGGATGGTTTGAAAAAATTGTAATAGATGGAAAAAATTAAAACTGCCTTAATGAAATTATTTTGAAAATATTTTTAAAAATTATACAGTACTTATTACTGTCACCACAGTCAAATTAAGGCTCTCCAAATGTGCCATAACATAACAGTAAAAGAGAAGGGAAGAAACTTTTACTCAAGTATGTTTTACTTGAAAAAAAAGAAAACAGTCAGATTTTGTTAGAAAATGGCACAATTCATGTGGTGCAGATTTGGCTAGCCTTTTTTATACTTTAGTACCAATTATACATATTCTATAGATTGTAAAAGAACCCAGTGGCTGAGTGGTAGTGTATTGCACTTCCACACCACAGGTCCAGGGTTCAAATCCCAGGCTCGGCAAGGTCAACTCAGCTTTTCATCCCTTCAGTGGGTTGATAAACGAGTACCATATTTGCTTGGGAACTGAACACTGGAGGTTTTGCTTCAGGCTGACCACTTGACCAAAACATCTGCTCATACATCCTAGTGTCTTGGGTCACAAAAACTGAGACAGTAGGCCTTGGCCCTCTTGGGCTGTTGCTCCACTGAGTTCAGTTCAGTATATACTATAAATCCATGTATTAGAAATAACAAAGTAAACAAATTAGAACATTCATTATTTGCTTGCAGATCAACTGCAATTTGTATGGAAAATCTTCATTAGGAATAGAAAATATTATGGTTTTTTATATAGAACTGAAATTGTTTTGATAAAAATCTACATGCTTCTTAATGATGAATATCAGTTTTGAATGATGAAATACTTTACTTTAAAACAGTGAAATATGCAATTTTACTTATTTGTTTTGTAATTAAGTTTAATAAGTATACAAATTACATTCCTATGTTTTGCAAATGCTATCTCAAAAATCCGGGAATAGTCATCAGTCACATGTGTTTTATTCCTTTTCTTTAATATTGAAATGGGTAAGTAAATCTATGGAAAAAAGAATCAAATTTTTAACATGGCAATGCTACAATTAATAAAATAAAGAATACTTGAATGAAGATATAATTCTGAAGGGGTTAAGTAGTATAGAACAGCGAAGTCAATTTTTTGGCAACCAAAATTAGTCGCCAAGCAACATGATTCAGCGATAGGTGTTCCAAGAATTTACAAATTGAAATTTTGCAATAAAAACAAATAAATATTAATGTGAAATAAAAATATTTATAAAGCTATCAGTAATGCATAAAAATATTTTTTTAAGTAAAAGGAAATTGCAAATTAAAATGTTATAGAAAAAAACTTACCTGTGCTCAGTAAAGTTCCAAAGGAGGGTAAATTTCTTTCACATACATTTCCATACATACCTTTGTTCAAAAACTCATCTAATCTGTGACTATTTTCTTCAAAACATTAAGTTCAAAAGAAATGAAGTCACTGTTCAACTTTTGCACCCACATATTGATCAACATCAGAATCTTAAGCATACTTTCTTTGAGCCAGCCATTCTTCAATTAAAGATCTTTTTATATGATGTGCATTCACTCCTTTCTTTCGGCATTCCCAAATACATCCATCACTCAAATCATTTTAATCAAATGCTTAGCTTTCTTGCAAACCTAAGATTCAGCATTTACAGCAATCAATCTATTTTCCATGCACCTTTTCCCCTTTCATTCCAAATTATATGAAGAAAAAAAATTCAAATCATACCTTTCAGACATACTTGTCAGGATAAGTCGAAGAAACAAACGAAAAACAGGAAAATCGAATAGTTATAAATTGCACAGAAAAATTCAAAACATTCTTCCTGGACAAAATCTAAATGCAAAATGAAAACTAAAAAATAAACAAGGGAATTGTTAATTTGATAATTGTCTGCCTTTTTATAAACATCCATAAAATTTTTAAATAACTAATAGCAATTAATTAAAAAGAATACATGACCTTATCTGCATAAGACTACATATCAAAAATCAAGAGTTACCAAATTATACAGTCTGCGAGAATAAACTCGTTATTTCACAATGATATCTAAATAAAAATTGACAAATTTAAAGGGCCTAATGTTCTACACTTATGCCTTCTGAATGTTAGAAATGAATTATAGGGGAATTTGAAAAAATTCACAAAAGAAAAAATGTTACGAGTTGTGTGAATATGAATAGCAATAATATATAAGAAATGTTTTAATGTATGTTATGTTTATTATTAATTTTTTTAATTTATCAATTAATTAGAATATTAAGAAACTATCTTTCATCTCCCAATGATCATAAATTTTTTCTATTGGACTTTGATTATATATGGCAAATTACTAGAATTATGCTTACAAAACAAGTCATCCAGATTGATGTATTTAGTGTGTAAACTGTTGTTTAGGGTGATTTCTGATATTTAAAGTTATTGATTCTAATTTAAAGTGTTACTATTTAAATTAATTTTTAAGGCATATATTTTGTATATTGTAACTGAATAACAATTAGCCATTTATTGTATCTCCTAATGAAACAAAATATACGTTATCTTTATCATGATTATGTCATTTATTTGTTGAGCATATCAATAACAATTTCCTCTCTTTTTTCTGTATTTTTGTAATTTTATTTTTGATGGATGTCTGAGTGAACAAGCAGCTATTTGTGAACTGAGTTTTTATTTTAATGGATTGTGTTTATGTTTTATATATTTGTTACATTCCATTCTATAATTATATACATATATAAATTAATTTTGGGCATCTAATATTAAATATATTTTTATCTTTCAAAAGCTAATTCATTCAAAATTAATTTCTAATTTGTTTTACAGGTAAATAGAAAAGCAGCTAGATACCACTTAAATCCATTCACTTTAATTCCTGTTCTAATGAGGTTGCATAGCAGACAGGTATGACGTATGTTTTAGCACTTAATTTTTTTTTTTTTTTTTTTAAAAAAAAAAGGGGTATTATTTTTTTTTTTTAAAATTGTGCAATTTTTTGTGTTTGTTTTTCAGAAAAATTGGTTCGGAAATTCTTGCTTAAGTACTTCTCAAACTTTTATTCCGTAACATTACTATTTTTATTTTTCATTATATTTTAATATATGTCTATTGTTCTAAATATCGTTTTTCATATTACTTCTCTTCAACAAAGGTATCAATTAATAAAAGAAAAATTATTGAGAATATTTCTTAATTTTGAGTTATATTATTTTTATAGCTTAATACCATAATTATTCCATTTAGCCATGCTTATATTGTTAAAAAAAACTTAAAATAAATTCTTCCTTTTTTACTTTTGAATCTTTGTATTTTCCTAAACTAAATAGCTTTTAGAAATTTCTAAGAAAATCTACTGTTATCATAAATTTTAAATTATCGATATGAATTTATTTTTGCCATGTATTTAGCTGTAACAATAAAGTGGGCCTGGTCATAAATTTTATAATGGGCAATATTATAGATTAATCGTGACTTGCTTCCCAAACCCATTGTTTGAAATAATGAATGCTGCTGCCTATTCATTAGAACATAGTTCTGTAATTTTTATGAGGTACTGATGTTATGATTTAGAAGAATGGAGTTCCAGCTTTGGATGTCATTCTAGTTACTTGATTATGGTTCAAAATTATGAAATCTGTCTCTCATACTTGTGTTGTAGTTTAATGTTATAAAACCCAAATCAGTCTTGTCATGTGTTCTGTATTATGTTTTTATCATTTTATTTTTATATTCTTTGATCAACAGTTTAAGATTTTTAAAAAATGTGTGTATTTTAATAGGGAGTTTCATGTTTATGGAAAGGTTGTGCTGGTATTTTTATTCTAAGAGGCTGTACAATAGTACTTGAGACATTCTTAGCAGAAGTAACCCCATTTCCAAGGTAATATTATGCATCTAATTTGTTCAATTGGTGTTTTAAAGGATTGACATTAATTTAGAAACAAAAAACATGTTTGGTGAAACAATTTTTTTTAAAAATCATTTATACATGTATGTAGTTTTCATAATCTTTTCAAATATTTAAATTGAAAGAAGTACACAATATTCATAAAATTCTTGATCTGTAAGAAAATTGTCTGACTTAGTAAAATGGTTGTATATTTATAAATTAGTATTTGCATCTTTTATATTTAAATACATAAAAGACTTAATATTACAATGCAGAAAGTTATTTTACATTAAATCTTACCTTATGTTAAATCTAAATAACTTTTAAGTCATCTTGTTGATCGCTTTGATGAAAGAAATATGTGGTCAGATGTAAAAATGTGCTTATTGTTATCAAATCCTAAAAATATCAAACTAAATATTTTTATGTGAGAAGTTAAAAGAGCTCTATTAACTAAAAAAAGCTAATAGATTTTTTTTAACTTCTATTAGGCTTCTTCATATTATTAGTCTTATGAAATACACAGTGCTACTCAAATTTTGACCTATGGTATAGTTGACATTTAATAGTTTATGATGTAACACTTGTTAATTTATTCCCAAAAAATATGAAAACAAGTGTTTTTTCTATTAAGAGAAAAAATATTTTGTTATTCATTATCGAGTTTCACATGTGTAAAGTTTTAAGCATATTTAACTGAATATTGAACAAAAAGCAAAAATGAGTTACTTTGTAAAAGCTTAGTGTGAACTTATAACACCTTACTTTTTAAATTACCTGTTACTAAAAATATATATTTATTTGCCTGTTAAATTGAGATATCTAGGATGGAAAGTCCAGGTACATTTCAAGAGAATTAAAATGTGATTAAGAACTTGTGGTAAATATTTAAATTAATTTCAATAAATATATAGAACAAAAATTTTGGGAAGGTCTGCCGATTATTATTATTATTATTTTTTTTTTTTTTTTTTTTTGTGTTAGTGGATCAATGTGAAACTTATAAACAAATGTAGAATAATGCATGCAGAAAGGCTTATTTAGGATAAGTCTGGTCAGATATATTTTCAGTAACTGTTGAAGTGTTGCCTTATACTTTCTACATAATCAAGCACCGTCATCCTGCTAAATAAATTTGAAAACATTATAAATTACTGTTTTAATCAATTTCTTCAGTGGCTCTTTTTTCAATGTTTATTTTAGTTTGAAAAATAAACAACTCTGTTACAGTACTAAAAAAAGTAAATAATATTTCATGGATATTCTTTTTTTTAAAAAATGCTTTTTTTAAACGCTATTTATTTATTAATTACTGCATATAAAGTGCAAAATTTTTTAAACTTTGACAAAAAAAATTGTAATTTTATTTATTGTTACAGAACTGTAAACTTATTTTTTGAATCTAATTAGACTTATATCCTGTATAGGGGGAGAATATGCATAAAGGGTGATGTGAGTAGTATGTAACCATTTTTGGGAAAGAATTAGTGGTAAATATCCTTTTCTGAGGGAAAGAATGATTTTTCCCCCTTCAAAAAAATGTGTAAACAAAATTAGACTATTTTTGCAAAATAAGTATTGCTTAAAATGATGGAATTATAATTTTTTTTTAAAAAAAAAGGAGTGCAATGCACATAATTTTGTTTTTATTCAAAATTTTTCCTACTCACATAACATTTTGATTTTACATAAATTGAAAAATAAATATCTTTCTATTATTATATGAATTTTACCAAAAAGCTGGTGTAATCAGTTTTTAAATCATAACCTTAAAAATTATATATGCATACTTAATTAAATATTTTCTTTTTTCTAGAGAAGTCTCATCAAGAAGTTCTCTAAAGCAATTATCTCAGCATCTGTTACTAAAACTGTATGTACTGCAATACGTAATTTTTTGTATATTTTTTAATGACCGAAAGCTTAGATGTACTTGACTATAGTAATCTTTTTATTTTATATATTTAATAATTTAATTTCCTTTGTGACCTTTAATTTAAATGTCTCACAGTATTACAATAGTTTTAAAACTTTTCGATTTTTATTTTATTTTAGTTATTAAATTAGTTTTCTTTTAATTGTTCTTAAATTTTCAAAGCCACTTTGTTTACAAATGATGTAACACTCTTTCTAAATTTACTTTTAAAAATTTAATTTAAATTTTATGTATTTTTCAGCATTGCTTATGGTGTTTTAACTCCATTCTATTGTGCAAGCCTTGTTGAAACTGTACAAGTAAGTAGCATATGTAATTCCATGGAACAAAAATAACTCATATGTAACATGTCATAATTTCTTTTTCTACAATAAATGTTTTGGTTGAGATGTGCAATAAATGCAATGTATGTTTTTGTTTCATAATATCTTACAAAAAATTTCACGAGTATTAGAAAAGAAAAGTTTTAGTCATCCTTATTAGGAAAATTATAATCATCCTTTTCAATAATTTATAAAAATCTTTTTTTTTAATTAAATTTTTGATTGCAAAATTTTTTAGTGTTGGTAAAATTTAAACATGTGTGCTGTTTTATTAATAAATTAAACAGAATTTTTGTCATTGAAAATTCTTTTTTAGGAGTTCAGAAATGTGACTATAATTAGCATCATCAAAATGTTGCTGGTATTTTAGAATTTTCTTAGTATAATATTTTTTTTAATTTATATTTATACTTTTTAAAAAAAAATAATTTGTTAGTTTTTATTTTTAACTGTTATTTTTTTATTTTTACCTGTAATTTAATTATTGATGGGTTTTTCAACTGTAATTTGGCTAAAATAAAGAGCATTGTATAAATGATTTTTGGTGCATATTTATAATTAATACAATTTTTATATATTTATCAACAAATGTAAATAACATTTTGAAAATAATTCTTATTTTTTAGAGTGATATTGCAAGTGAAAAACCTGGAGTCCTTGATTGCTTAAAGGAAGGAGTATGTCGTTTGTTTAAATTGGGCACTCCAAGGTCAACTCGCCTTCTACCTATGTGGCAATTAGTTGGTCCATCTGCTTTATTTGGTGTATCTACTTATGTTTTATCATCCCTAACACAATCCATACTTCATTGGTTTCATAACATGAAGATTCGTAATATGCATGGAAAAGTATGCTAAAATTTCTGATTTTTTTTCCCCCTTATTTTATTAATTTTTTATGGTAGGTAGATGATAAAATATTTTAAATTAAAGGAATTACTTTTAAGAAAGAATTTTTTAGCATTAATTATGTAAATAAATTTTTACATCTGAAAAGACTCTTTAGCAATTTATTAAATGAACTAGCTGGTATACCCGTTCTTCGCACAGGTGAACTGAAAAATTAAACAACACAGATTGAAGGATAAAGTAGTTTTTAATGTGTTAATTTTACTTGAATTGCAAATTAAACAAAAAAAGCTTTTTGCATACCTCAGCTGAATAAAAAAAAAAAAGAAAAAAAAAAGACTTTGTTAAATTTTAAGTATGTAGATCTAATAGCTGAAAACAAATTTTTTTTTATTTATAACTCCCCGTAACACTCTTGAGGGTCGATTTTTGAAAATACCTCCCTAAGCTGATCTCTGCTCAGGAAAGGAACGCATTGTTAAAAGTTTTGTGTAATAAACGCTTAAAATAGTGTAAATAATTTATATCTGAAAGTGTAATAAATTAATATTACTTTCTGTTGTATTTATTTTATGTTAAAATTGCAATATTCGCGAGCAACGCCGTTTCTTAAATTATAATGGTGATTCAATGAAAAATATAGCGAAATGTTAACGATAGAGTCAAGTTGACAAATGTCAAGCTACTTTCACAGTTCGAGTTTTATTAGAGCTTTTTAAGACCCGCCGTGTAGGGGTGTGATGCACGTTAATGCTTTATCTACCGCATTATGATTTCCTGCAGTTTTTTTCATGCAATATTTTTTGGGGGGGATCTCACTACATTGAAAATTAAGGGATATACAAAAACAAAAAATACTCCACTTTGGGAAATTTAATCCGTTAGAGCTAATAAATTAATTAAAGATATTCCACTGTAAAATTAACTATATACACTGTTCAATTAAAATAAATAGTCAAATTGTTTTCTAAGGTCTTCATTAACATACAAAAACATAAGACACTTAAATTTTGACATAAACTATTTTTTTGGGACAAAAATAATAATCTTTGCAATCCGATGAAAACGCAATATCTTCTACAAAGCTATTCACCTTCCCCACTAAAATACTCATTATAGAACCCGTGCTGCCATATATCTTGGAAGAGTGGATTTCAAAGAATATTCCTGCTAAGTTGGTGTGGTGTGGTAGTTAGGAGAAGGGGGTGCCAGCTCAGGTGTCGTCATCACTTGACCATGGTACAAAATTACGTGGTCCGTTGCCAAAAGCCCTTGTGTAGCTGAACAGTGCGAGGTAAATATTCACTCACTCACTCCAAAAAATACAATACAGTAATTATTTTTATACTTAAAAAATGCAATATAATTAACGTTATAATTATATTAACGTTTATTATAGCTTTATAATTAACTACTAATCACAAACAAATTATGTAGTGTGAAAAGCAAAGTTTATTTACTTTAAGTACCAGAAACGATAAAAGTATTTATTTTGATATAAGCATTAATTTCTTATGGTTCACACATGAAAAAAATCAATAGTAGCCATTCAAATAAAGAGAGATTTAAAACAACCTCTCCCTTCAAAGCTTCGTTTTATTCTGACATAAAAAAAAGTAGGGATTACATTGAGCACTGGAATAAATTAGAAGCCAGCGCCTTGCGTAGACAAAATAAAAAAATTTCGTAAATAAAAGATAGATATTGCTGTTGCGGTCTTTTTTGCAGCGTACATCATAATTGCTTGCAGATGGCAGTATTTTTTCCTACTTACTTGACAAATATCGTTATATTTTGGACACTTCACACAATATCTTTATAAATTATAGCCTATGTGTTATTCTGATGTATAAGCTATATTACTTTAAAGTTTCATTAAAATCCTTTCAGTTGTTTTTACGTGAAAGACAGACAAACATTCTCACAAACTTTCGCATTTATAATATATATCTAGATTCATATTGGCAGAAAGCAATTTAACACCATGCGTTTTGTTCTCTTTAATTTTTAAATTTTATGTATTTCATTTATTTTAATAAGTTAGTTTAGTGTTTTGAATTATAAAATTTTTATTAATGTTTGCTGTATTAACTTTTTTAGCTGTCTGTTGAATATCCATCTAGTCAAAGTTCTGCTATAAACTACATAGATAATTTATCTATAGTGCATTTCAGTTCTTTTTTGGCCAGTGTTGTGCTATATCCTGCTGAAACTATGATTCACAGGTACAATTTTTTAAAAAATTTTTCCAAGATTAGATTGATCTCATTGCATTGCCTAAATCCTTTCTTATAAATTATTCTTTTATAACTGGTATTTAAATGATCTTGTATACATATTTTTGTGGATTATATTTCAAAACATTTCTGTTGACAAATATTTTCATTTTTGAATTATTTTTTTCATGGATACGATTTTTTTTTCCTATTGAAAGAGTGTAGTTTCACTCCTATTTTAATTTTAGCAGTAATGTACATCTAGAAGACTTTTGACAGAACTTTTCTTAAAAATAAAGATGCTGAAACATTTTATTTCAATAGGGACTCATAAACAAGTTTAAACTCATTGATTTGCCTGATTTTGTAAAATGATTACTCTTAAATTGACATTTCTGATGCTTAAATTATGAATTAAGCATAATAGATACTGTTGTTTAATTGAAATATTTGAAAATAATTTTCTTGGATCGATTACGTGTATTGTAAAATTTACAAAATTTTATATGCATAACATAAGTTACTTTTCATTTATATTATTGTCAATTTGTATTTAAAAAAGTAAGTTATATTATACCTGTATTTTAAACTTTATATAAATAACTTACAAAAGGAATGTAAAAAAACTTGCAAGTTTATTTCTTTTTCAGATTATATCTTCAAGGTACTCGAACAATTATTGATGACCTAGATTCAGGAACATCTGTACTTCCTGTGATATCCACATATGAAGGCATTGTTGATTGTTTTCATACCATAGTTGCTGAAGAAGGTGCATCTGGACTGTATAAAGGCTTTGGTGGCTTATTGATGGAATATGCATTACAAGTTCTCATTTTAAAAGTGGCCCAGTTCGTGTTTCATGAAATAGAATCAGTTTTCAAGCCTGCCAATAAACCAATTTCAGAACATTCAATATAAGCCTTTTTATATTAATATATAGCAAATATTCTATTTTTTACTATGCATATCTGAATAGACCTTTAAAAGTTGACCTGCTTATAATATAAATTATTTGTTTTCAATTGGTTTAGTTATTTATTTTTAGGTATTCTATTTTGAATTCATAATCTCTATTTTTGTGTGTAGTTATTGAGATTCGGTTAAAATTCTATCATGGTATAAATTATATTTAAGGCAATTATTTAAAATTTGATTAAAATATAAATGATTAATGCATATTATTATGAAAGTGATATTATGTTGTGTAGATTATGTAATGCAGTTCTTTGTTTATGTTTTTCTAAAGATATTGATTGCATACTTGCACTTTCATTAATAACAAGCAGTAGTTTTCACAAATGACATATGAAAATAATTTACTCATAATAAATGCACCTTTGAAAATTTCTAAAGAAGTGATTATAGTAAAATATTAATGATGATTCTCTATTTTTAACAGTAGTTTCTTGCTGTATATGTTTGTAATTAATGTTACAAATATTTTTACATAATTTATCTTCCTAGTGGAATAAAACTTTCTTTTCAATACATGATCCATTTTCTAGATTGAAATGCTACAAAAAGATTATTTACCATTTAAACAGAAAATTTTTGGAAAAAAATATTATCATTCAGATTTTTAAAAAAATAATAATAGTAATACATCAAATATAAAAGCTTTGCAGTAGACTGTATCTGTTTCTTTCTTTTTTCATAAGTAATTATCGGGGATAAATGTTTCATTTAATTTTAAAAAAATGTTTCTTTTTAAATATGTTTTCTTTTTCTGAACTAATAAAATTTTTAATGTATCTTAGCAAATGTTTGTTATATTTAAAAGATATTAATCTAAATAAGTACAATGATTTTATCAGGTGCTTTTTTTAAATGAGAAAAAAAAAGTTTAAATAATGTTAATTATTTATTTTTTACCTCCTGTAAAGATTTGTTTGTTTCAAACTTGATCTGTATTTTGTTCAAGTTGTTTTTCATTTTGTAAATGAAGTTTATTTTCATTTATGTTTTAAAATAACTGCAATTCAATTAGCAATCAATAATTCGGTAACAATCTGTTCTTCCTGTACAAATCAAAAATTTGAATATTAAATTTTTAATTTGTATATTATATAGATCAAAATGCTACTTAGTTAAATGGGATTCAGAACCATAGATATGTTGCCCCTTTATTGCTGTTATTTAAAATATTTTCTCTAATTAATTAGTTTTAATTCATAAGTATATTGTATAAAAACTAAGTAAAAGAATTTATAGTAATTAAATTTCTCAATGTATGTGTAGCATTAATAGACCTCTCTACATGTAAAACTTGCTTTATTTGTTCCCTGTTTTGATAATAATAGTTCCAATTTATTGTGTTGTGTTATTTGTGAAATAGTTTTAACAATTTATATAGAAAATGTAAAATTGAACTGAAGCAATGATATCTTAAAATTGTATTTGTAAGTAAAGGGACTATATGAGCATTTTTGAAAAAAAAGTACTTAACAGTATTTGAAACTATGAGCCAAATGAATTGTCAGTGTTTGTAATATAAACTGTAAACTATAAAACTACAAAGTTGTATTGCATGTATGTGACTTTGTTCAGAATAAATATACTTTATATTGTACATGATGAATTTAGTTACTAAATATATAATACAATTATTATTTATCAATAAATATTTACAATTAGGAAATTATTTTCTTATTGCAAAGATTGTGAAATTATAATTTTTTTGCTGTATGAAAAATTAAAACTGCAATTTCTCCAGTTATATGGAAAACTTCACAAATGTTGCAAATATAATAATAAAAATAATGGTGGTTTTAATTATCTGATAATCCTCTAAGATAAAATTCAATCATTTAAATTTGAAAAATACATGTATGTGATATTTTATGCAACATTCATCAAACTTTTAATATTTTAAGAATAAATTGACACTGAATGTTACTTTGTTAAAACATTAATGAATTACTATTTTAAATGACTCTATTTAAAATAATATTAATGTATTTGCTTTGAATTGATTAAATGAAACATTCAATTTCTTTTAAATTAAAACATTGCCTAAGTTCAAATTTCTTACCTGTTTGTCATTTTGAATTCCTTCATAGAAAGTAAAACATTTGAAATTTATAATTATAACTTCTAAATTTATTGCTATTTTTTTTCTTTATTTAATTGCAATGATATTGTTGTGAAATGGAAAATTGAGAGATGTTTTTTCTCTACCAACCTTTATACCCTGATCATTAAAAAGTTTTTTTTTTTAAACATATTTTATGCTCACCTAAAAACTGTATTTTAAACCACTTGATTGATCATAAAAATATTTCTGATAAAATCTTCCTTAAAATTCTTTTTATTTTGTTGGATGCATCTTATTGCATTCAAATGATAAATGATGATTGTGAGATAATTGTAAAAATTAAAACTGATTAAGAGCTTTTAATTTTCTTTTTATATTATGGTATATGTAGGATTTTCCTCTTAAAATGCTCTAGCATTTTACTTGCTGAATCATGGAGGGAAACATATAAACATTTTCAATGTGTTTGATTATTTTTATCACTTTGTTGGATTATATTTTTATTAATGTTTTATTTTATGTATTTTTATTGCTAACATTTTTTAAACTTCTCTGAAAAAACTGCAGCTTTTCTTTTGACGAATCGGAAGCCATTCAAAAGAGAAATAGTTATTGTAATTCACTTCTGTTGCTTGGATTTAAAACCTGAATGTGTTTTTTCATTAAAACATTATTTTCTATGGGGTTTTGATTAGGGGAATTAGTTGCCCAGCAGTTTGATTTTATTCTATGTGCAGCAGTACTTTTGGCATTTGGCAAGTTGCAGAGTCTTGTAAGAAAAGAGTCATTCTCAAATATATCATCTGATGAAGGAATCATAAAAGGCTTAAATATCTCTGTTGTACACTTTGGAATTCACCTTCCCTGTCAAAATGCATAGTTTGGTTATATATGCCCTAGTCCAGAGGTGGGAAATCTGCGGCCTTCATAAGTATCTTGTGTAGCCTTCATTAAAAGATAGCACTTCTATTAATTAACATTTAATACTGTAGATTGAAACAGTTTGCAAATCAATGGAATTACATAAAGAATAGTGTGAATAAATTCATGTTTCAATGATTGCTCGAGGGAATAGCCAATTGTATATCTCAAATGTTAGAACATCACCTAGTGCAACATGGCAACACTACCACACATGCTTATGTAGAGGAACAATTAAGACTTCACTTTATGAAGTTTGATCTAAATATATCTATATACATATGCTTACATAAATAAAAATACCAACAGTGAAACATAGAAAGTTACAACAATATCTATGAATTTAATAAATTTATTGAAAAATATTATAAAAAATGAAGAATGTGTTGTAACTAGTGTTTAACCTTATGTGAATACAAAATATTTTATATTTTAACTTTTTATATCAAATAATAAATAAATAAGGATTTAATTTTTTTAAAAAATATTTCTATATAATGCACAAAATCGTTACATTTATACAAAAATTATAACAATTTCATAAGTCCCATTTATAGGTACATTAACCTATGGGGCCTCCTTCATTACTGCTATTTACAAGCGATCTCTAATGGTAAAAATGTTCCCCACCTCTGCCCTAGTCTCTCAGAGAATAAAAATCATGATAAATGTGTTAAACTTCATCAAGCAACCTGAAGCAAAAACGTCTTGCTTGTTATGCCAAACATGGACACTCAGGGGCGTAACATACACCCCCACATTTGCGGGGGGGCAAAGCTTGACTGACTGCAAGAGTACATATTTGGTCTTGGGGCACAAAATCTGAGTTTGCTGTATCACTGGATACACTGATGATCTTGGGTAATGTAAAACGTCAATTCTTTGTTTAAAAAGTGCATTATTATTCTAGTCTCCTTAATCTCTCCTTAAAATCTTCCTTTACACCATTACTTTTGCAAGTCTTGTACATTTTATAAAACAATGCAATTACTTGTTTCGTTATTTTAATATTTTGAATTACAACTGTGTGTATACATAAGGCACACTCAAAGGCCGATCATGCTGTAACAGTATACAAATATAGCTGTAGCATTCTTCAATTTTACACATAAATAATGTCTTTTTGTATTGCGTAAATTAAATTACTTCCTTTTTATATAATCAGGGTTACTTGATGTGCAAAAATGTTAAAATGAAACACAAACGTTTTACAAATAGCTGTGTTATCAGTTGCAATGAAAAAACTGTTTTGTGCAAGATGTTTTCAAATGACTGTATTGTATAAGATGTGGCCAAGTAGCGATAATTGCCAGTGGCGTAACGTACACCCCCGCATCGCGGGAGGATTTTAGGGGGCTCAAAGCCTGACTGACGCCAAGTTCGTGATCCTTTGTAAGATCCGATTTCGGGCCCCAAACCTTGCTTTGCAAGGGGGTCCTAATATTCTCCGTTACACCACTGATGATCACGAACTAGTAACTGACGTTGTGGAGTCCCGGCAACACTAAAGATCCCTCGTGTTACTACACTTTAATTACGTTTAGGGTCTAAGTGTTCACAGGGGTTAGGTGTAGAAGTTTGGGGAGTGGGGTAGCAGCTTAGGTATCGACTTTTTCAAATTACTGAGGCTCAGAATTAAGAAATTCACAGTCAATAACTCGGGTTACTTTAAAGAACGATGCTAAAAAACAACCTCAGATTACTGGCTGAGGTGTCATCCTCGAACGTGGTTCAAAGATAACGAGGTCCGTCGCTAATAGCCCTCGTGTTGTTTCGAAATGCCACATTAATAAATAAAAATCTAATTACTAGCGGTTGAGCCCGGTGTCAATGCAAACAATGTTACTGGATGGGATGAGCAAGAATTATTTTCCATTACCCAACCAAGAGGAGAGACTATTCGGTTACGAACTATTAACTCTTATAAATTGGTAATAGTCCATCCTCTTTTAGGCCATGGCATCCCTTTTTTTTTCCTTGATGGCCAGAAATCTCTATAATGACCACTTTGCCAATATTACCTAATTAGATGCAAATACTGTTGTAAATTTAAAATTGAGAGAGAAGCCAATCCCTGTATATAAAACATCCTGTAATGTAAGAGGAAACCGCCCCTTATAACAAAGACCATTGCTAAGCGGAGAATAGGTCATTACAGAGGAATGAAGATTGATAGGGATGGTAGAAGAACTTAAAAGGAATTGAGAACAGTTCATAGATACAGAACTAACACACACACCTCATATTTTTTACTGTCCAGCTGTTCTACAGGAAATAGAGGTCCTGTTTTCGTCAACAAACCTCCATGGGGATAATATTGAAGAGATTGCCAGATCTGGGCCCATGGAGCCATTTGGTCCCGTCGTGGACACGACATCATCATCAAACTGTCAATAAAAACATTTGGAAATTTGGTGCACTTCATTCCATAAGAGAGCTTTACATATAAAAATTTGCATTCGATATAGGTCTCTCGGCGTATTTTATGAATGTGTAGGATATTTATTGCATTGTTGTTTTAAGTAGTAGCTTTTAGTACAGTGTCCCGCACTGACCGACTTTAGAAAAGCTACTCTCGAAGTCCTCTTGAGAAGCTAATTGGAAGTTTGTAGACAATTATTGTTTCAGATACCATTCTCATTACTTCAACTTAGCCTTAATTTGCTTGATTTGTCTCCTTTAAAGAGTCACTCGATTATACATTTGGTCATTGGAGATGGTTCAGGGAGCATTTAGCCTTGTTGGTCTCTAATCTCTCTTTACATTTAAAATGGCTGTGAAAGATTCTCCATTATGCAGTGTTAATTAAAATGGTTAAAATAGAAAAATGTAACTTTTGAAATTCAGGTGAAACTTGATTTATATGTAAAAAATTTTGCATTAAAATTTAAAGAATTTAACAAAGAAAAAGATGGAATAAAATGATCAAGACAGTGGGAGGGGGTAAAACTAACCAATCCAGATGCGGCAAAAAAGATGATAAAGCATTAACTTTAGATAAAATTCTTGTGTATTGATAAAGAGATAATGGATTGGTGTCAGAGTTGACACTAAAATATGCGTTTAAAAGGACCGAAAGAATTTGAAACGGTAAGAAATTTGAAAATCAATAAATAGTACCTGAAAAACGAAAAACTAAAAATGTGGTAGCTAATAAATAGAATAATAGAGGTAATTTAGGTAATCTTAGGATCTAACAGAGAGAATTTGTCTTAGGCTATGAGAATTGAATGTGAAAAAGTATTTTTCAATTTTGTAAATAGACAAATTAGTCGGGTTTTCACAAGTTGATTTAAGATTTTTAATGTTTGTTTTTTAATAAATTGTTTTAACTTTATTTGCCGTCCTAAGGTAAGAGTTTCTCATAAACCATTGGGTGTTAAAGATCTGTTTAATAATTATTTTTGAAGTCTTTCTTGATTATTTAAATGAGTTTTTGCTGCATATCCTCAAATTGGCGAAGTACTGGTCTCAGGATTGCAGAGTATATCTTTGGTACATTTCATTAACTTATAATTTTTCTTAGACACATGAATTCGAAGATTGTTTCCACAATTATTTTATGCATGCAATTTTTTAGAGAATGAAAAGAAACGAAGAGCATCTAAAAACTATCTTTTATTGAAGTAAGCACAAAATCAAATTACTAACAATATCATTCTATAAACATAATTTAGTTTCGAACTGTTGGGATTAATAGCAGTAGAAAATGCACTTCCCACACACCAAAAGCTGATATTCCAAACAGATGATTTAAATATGATAAAGTGAAAGAGACATGAATAAAATCCTTTATTTATATAAACTAGGATTTTTTTAATTTCTCCCATGTACAAAATAAGAAAGAGAAATGAAATATAAATGGATGTCAAGTTCAACCTGTTCTAACGTTTTTCAAGTCACTTTTTATGTGTCTTACATTTCAGCACGTAAATCTGATCAAACCGTATTAAATCTGTTTAAGGTCAAGGTCTTGAGAATGCAGTGTGCTCTTCATATCTGATTTACTTTCAAAATACAATATGATTTTGTAATTGTATCACGCAATAACAGTAAATTACAGTTATTCATAAAAAAAAATCTGCATATCTTATCACGGAGTGATAACCTTAACCTTGGTAATTAAGCTATTAAACTTAATATGCATTCCAAATTACTTATCTTCGCTTTACACGCATGTAAAAGGTCACTTTTCGTATATTTTTTCTGTTTTACATTTTCTTTTTCCCCCTTTTTTGGAAATTTCTTTAAGGTACTACATTATGTATTCTAAATTAAAGCAAAATCAATAAATTAGAAAATAACAAGAGTGTACAAGACAACTTAATATTTATTTCCACAGAGATTCGCAAACTGTCATACAAACTCTTTACAACGCAGGTTTAAACAAGGTTTTAAGGCGCCTCTTAGGTTTATTTTCCTATATTGCTGGCATGACAAAAGCTTAAAAAATAAAACGCAGTTAAAAGTATTATAAATATTTCACAGTACTAAAAATTTATAAAGAAGAGTTTAAATCAGGGGTCGGCAACCTTTTTAGCTGTGGCGTGCCAAATCAATCTATCAATATGATTCAGCGTGCCACACAGTAGGACATTTTTTTAAACAATTCGATTCCGGCGCACAAATGCATACAAAGAAGATAGAGGTCAATAATATAGACTTATTCTTTTATTATGTATTAATTTTGCACCATCATTTAATTCTTAACATAAAAATAAGTAGCATAAAACATTTCTTCAGCAAAAATAAATTAAAATTGTACATATAGAATGTATTTTTAAACAATATTCATTAAAATGAGAAATAGACAACATAAAATATAAGTATTTCCCTTCATTTTAGTTAAATAAAAAGATAAATAAATATTTTAATGCGAACCTAGTGTTTACACCGGCTACTTTCATGTAGCAAAATCGGTGGTATAATTTATGACTTTCAATTTGACACGATTCTGAGCATTCAGTTGGCATTCGAAATATTCTTCATGTGAGAAAAGAATTTTTACTTAGATTTGTAGAACGGAAAGCAGAGTATATATGCTATTTTCTCTCTTCAAACAATTAAATATCTCCAGCAAAGACACATTCGATAGTTTACAAAACCCCTTACAGATTTTTTCGTTACTCCGAAAATGTCCATAATTCTGAAGATGTTTGTCAAATAAGAGTTCTATTACAAATTTATCAACTTCCATCCACTGAAAAATTGACAAATTTGTAGAGTAGTACAGAGTGCCATTGAGAATTGAACCGCGTGCCACATGTGGTACGCATACCATAGGATACCGACCCCTGATCTAAATCATCAGCTGCATATACATAATATATGCTAAATAGCTATAATTCTAAACAAGCAAAGAATAAATAGAAGTACAATCAGACACTGTCTTTAAAAAAAAAAGACGTGATATTTTTGTAAAAGTAAACTCATTTACACGGGAAAAATTAAACTGTTCACAGCAATAGTAATATATTGTCCACTCGTGCCTGTGAATTATATATAAGAGACTTTATTTATAAAAAAATTATTCAGGTTATATTCTAAACATTAAAATTTTTCTAAATGGCATGTTTTAGACTTGCCAATCTTAGTTACTTGGAACTAAAAAAAAATATTTATGTTTTTTTATACATATATATATATAATAAGAAGAATCATAACTGTTCCCTATATTTATCAAACGGTTAAAATCATAAAAATAAAAAAGAACAAATATATACATCACTCATTCTACTACATACTCTGAAAGGAAACGGACACGGAAGATGTGACGCGCGCGTTAACAACAGAACATTTAGTTCCTCATATTTCAACTAGAATGAGGTTCATTTTACATAGCAGCAACTTCTTTAGAACAAATACTGCGGCAAAATGATAGATTCTTACCTTCGATTATTATTCTAATCGTTGATTTGTCTTATTTGTTGAGCTTTGTTCACAAAATGAAGGAAAGTGGAGTTTAAGATTATCTACAGGAACTGTGTGATATAAAGAAGTGAATATTTTTTACTGAGCAAGAAGAATTATGGCACTAATCCAACTTCTGAACAGGATGTTGGTCGTTTCTGCTGCCATTTTATGTTTTGATGGTGGGTAAGAAGTTAGATAAGCTATTTATGAAACTGCAGCGAACACACGATCGTTTTTACTTAATATTTATTTATTATAAAGAAGCTTTATATTGATGTTAATAGGGGGGGAGAAAATCTTCTCTCGTTTTAACGATCACATTGATCCAAATATATATATATAATTTTTTTTTCTCAAGTTTATTTTCGATTTTTCTTTTTCTAATTACCATATAATTTCAAACAATGAATAAGTAATTTTGATATATTTGTGAATTTGATTTTCTTTCTTTGAAAGATATAAAAAGAATTTATCTTTTGTAACACAATTTATTTTTATATAAAAGGTACTTCAGATTAATAATTACTCTTTATAACTTTTATAAATATTTTTTATAGATATATAAAAATTTATAATATATCTGATTAATATTACTGAAAAATTAGCTGTTAATTTAAACTAAATGCACAAAATTTAAATAATTCGAATTCACTGCAAAATATTATTTATAGAACAATTTCATAATAATAATCATTTTGTGTGTGTGTGTGTGTGTTTGAAAAAAAATTAAATTTCATAGATGATTTCATTTATAGAAAGGCTAATTGCGAGCTGCATTTCTATTAGCTTTCTGAGCCATATTTTTCGTGTTGCAAAATGAATCTATTTGTTATCAATCATAGAGTTTAAATTAAACAATCGAAAATTTATTGCTATTTTATATAGATGAAATTCTTCCCTTTTCAATATAAACAATAATAACAAGGACTAGACAAATATTCGTCAACAATCATGAGGAATTTAAAACTTTATAACTAAATTCTTAATAAAATGATATTTATATGAAAAATGATTTTATGGATTTGATATTTTTATCATCTTTTAATCAATATTATTTCTTTAAGATATTACTGTCCTGCATTATTAAATAGAATTTTAGAAAAAAGTTAATTTTTTTGTATAATTAATGATATTATTTTCAAAAGTAGTATGAACCTAATTTTTAAAAAGGATTAAGAGTAACACACTATAAACTATTGTCTTGAAATGTTATAAATATTTTCATATTGTTAAAAAAGCATTATATATTATTGTGTAGTTTTAATGTGGGATCAAACAAGCACAATATTATTTACATTTTAAAATTTTATTGAGACCCATAAGTACATTTTTATACTTTTTACGAACTATTCTTAAAATTATCCTAATATTAAGGAAATACTTTTAAATATTCAGATAAAATCTACCTCCCTATATCTTATTAATTATGAATTGCATTTTTCAATTGAAATTAAAGTTAAACCATAGAAATTGAACATTCTTCGATAAAATCAAAAAGCAGGAATTTTGAAAATATATGAAGATGGTTATCTATATACAGATAAAATCAAAACTGTTACTGAATTAAAAAAATAATTAATTAAATAATTAAAATAATTAAAACTGTAATTAATATTATAACTTAATATTCCTTTTTCTCATTTTTAGGTACATTTAAATTGGTGCAAACCTGCCATCCAATGTCAAAAGCTTTACATATATGCCTGAATATTTACCTGGAAAAAGATTTCCCATTCATAGAAACAATTGTGAAGAGCAGAAAACGGGGAAGAGTGTTGCTAGAAGATCCTGATTTACAAAATATTTGCAGGTATGGATTTTCTTAATCTCGTTTATTCCCCAGAACAATATTTTCAATGTTAAGGTATCCGACTAAGTTCAAAACCTCGATTTTGCAAAAGCGTATAAATGAATAATATTTATGATATTTAGTGTCACTTATATATAGATTAGAAAACCTATATAAAATTGTTTTCAGAATATTATTACAATAAAATATTATTTAAGTACAATATTTTGACAAAAAAATGAACATAGAATGACCCATTTTCAAAACATTCTCCTTTTATGAAAAATGCTTCTATCATAATAATATTTTGCCTGTATATAGCTTAGACCTTTGTACAGAGGCCGAGCTAGAATTTTTGAAATATATAGCTTAGAAGTGGATTTATCCACCTTTATAATACAACAGAGGGGAGAAATTTTAAGAAAAAAACGCCGATAATTATTTCAATTGGTGGTAACTCTGAAAATAATGTGAATTTTTCAAAAATCCTAGTTCAGGCTCTTTGGAGAAGTCTTTACTTTATATAAGCAAAATATTATTATTATAGAAGCATTTTTTATAAAAGGAGAACATTCTAGAAAAAGGTTATTCTGAGTTAATTTTTTTGCCAAAATATTGTATTTAAAGAAAAAAAAATTGTCATAATGTCCTTAAAACAATTTTATACATGTATTCTAATTTAAGTGACACTAAATATCATGAAAATTATCCATTTATGCGCTTTTGCAAAATCACGGTTTCGAACGTAGTCGGATACCTTAAATGCATAATGCAACATCCTTTTTTGAAAAATAAAACACATTTTCTACTTTGAAAAAATCATTTGAAGATATTTCACTATAACTATGCTTTTTGCCATTGCTATGTTGATCTAAGAAAAATTAGTCTCAATTAGTTCATAATTAAATGTTGAAGTAATATTCCCAGTAACCTAATTTGTCCCAAGAATAGTCCCAGTATCAGAATTCTTTAGAGGTCCATTTTTGGAAATAGGAGCTTTGTTAATGGTACTATTGCTAACATTTTACGAGTTGTACTTACACATGTTGGGGCCCCAATAGTTTGGAGGCCCAGTATTATTGATACGACAGATATGCTGGTAGCTACGCCCCTGGCTATATATAATTAAAAGTAAGTAAAAAAGAAATTTTGGAATTATATTTAGAATATTTGTTAGTGCAGAATTCATGTTACAATTATTTTGTATAGTTATTATTTAAAAATTAAATGTGTGACCGCGGTAACCTGGTGGTCCTGGCCTCGAATTTGTGGATGGCGTTCTCGAGTCTCGTAGAGGGTTCGAATCATTTGTGTAGATAGAGGAGGCCGTCGAAAGTTAAATTTGTCTAGACTTGCTAGTTAAAAGAGTGTGGTACCCGCTCGAGGGGCGGCGTCGTCACTTGATTATTCTTCAAAGTTATGAACTCCGTCGTCTTTAGTCCTCGTTTTGCTTTAGAGGGGACGACGTTAATAAATACTCATTCATTTGTTGGGCCATTCTTTCTGTTGTTGTTGTGGCTAATGTCACTTGTCTGACGCGTAGTCAGAACGAGGTCCACAAAATTCATCGTGGCAAGGGGCTAGAAGTACGTCTGTCGTTGACCTTGGCCTTGAGTACCATACAGGTGACAGTACGAATTAGCTTGGCTAAATTCCCTGAAGGGACGATAGATAGCGACACCACTTATTTCTACCTCCACAATTTTGGCATGGACCTGAAGGGGAGGGAAATATTCGCCAGTCCCCTGCACTCGTGAATCAGCCCACAAAACTTTTGGACCCACTGATTTAACGAGCACGTACTCCGTGTGTACTTGGTGCTATCGGGCATCGAACCCAGGCCTTCCGGTCTGGAGTCCGATGCTCTAACCACTAGGCTACCCACGGCCTAATTCTTTCTATAACAATGAAATATGTTGACACGGTTATCTATACATTTATGTGTTTATCCACATACATCACCATACAGAACTCAAAAACTCATTCAAAATGCAGTAAAAAGAATAGGAAACCAAGAATTCTATACATACATAACGGCCTATCTGCGGCTAGCTCCAGGCAGTAGCGTACACAAGAGCTCACCATCCATACGTCTTAAGGCACAGACCAACTGGCCCATGGCCTCGGCCACAATAGTTCGACGATAGCCGCATCTAGTTATCAACTTTAATCATAATCTTAATTCGAATAATTTTAAATGTCAAATGTTTATTCCGGTTGTATTCTCCGAAAAACTGTGAATTTCGGACGATATGTCAACTGGCTACATGTGATGACCTTGGTTCATATATAAGCCTAGACCTACCACCATACACCATCATTACTCATGCAGTCAAAAAATGCAGCAGTTGGTTGAGACAATTTGTGCGATTGTAAGTCATGCACATTTATTTAATTCGGTATTTGTAGGAGTATTGACAATGTATATTATGTACCGTCTACTTTTAAGGGTCATAGGTGGGCCTACATTTGTACAGGGGGACAGGGCCTACTTTTGAGTAAGTACCATGCCCTCAAGAAGACTTAAGATGTCCCTGCTCCCATAGACTAACATACAGGGAAATACGTTACGTGAAAACGCTTAAGATAAAATATCGGTTAACACAAAATAATACAATGGTCCCGACTAACTACTATGTATCTGCATGTATTTTTTTCTCTATAAATGAAACAAAAAATTGTTTAACACGAAAAGATTTCCCTTCTGGGGATGAACAAAATACAAAAAACACCAGCCGGATTGGACTATCCTATTGTATTAGCGGAAGAATCCATTGCAGTAGATGGAGATAATGTGTGTACACCCCCAATTATAAAAGACAAAGACATTTTGGAGCTTGTTTAAAGCTCAAAAAATATCATTGATGCAGATTCCGACGATGAAAATGAAATGATAATTAAACTCCTGTTCCCACATCATCCGATATGAGGAACATCATGAAGAGTATGCGTAGTTATTTAGACGCACATTCCAATGGTGAAATGAATAATAAAATGAACGATGTCGAACAATTTGTTGATAATTTGATGCTAAAAAAGACATTGCAAAGAAAAATATCAGATTATTTTCCAAAAACTCAATAAATGTTTTGTTTTTCAAAAAATTTGAAAATTTTGTATTAAATTTCTTTAAATTCTTGTGAATGTTTTTGTTTCATTAATTTTTATTAAATATATGCATCTATACATATATCTATGTAAATAAAATAATCTCTAATAAACTTAATTTTGTTGGTATTGATAAAAAGTCGGTTTTTTTTTTTTTTTATTTTGCAATATCCTGTAACACGAAAAAATATTTCAGTCCTTTCAGTTTCGTGTTAAGCGATATATTGGATGTTTAACATCGACATTATCTTTGGACGTTTTCATGTACGTGTTCTTTAGAACTCCCCCCCCCCCTTATTAAAAGTCTATGAATGTCACTGGTTGCAGGATAGGAGTTAAAACTGAAAAGAGTCTTTGTCAGGCCACTAGGGGGCTTTGCTGACTCCATTATATGTGTAATATACAAGAAAAAAAAAGCTATACAACAATAATTAAAATTCTATTGGAATTCTGCGAGAGAAATTTCATTACGCCTGTATTGCGTTTGGCTGGTAAAATAATTATTACAATGAGATTGTAGGTATTTTATTACATTGTGAAATCTATTTTCATATCTGAATGCCTCTAAGAGTAATCGAAATACCTTAATAGGTACTAATGATGCATTACATTTCCTATCTTGGTTTGTTCTTTTGAAACATCACTCGATTGACTGAAACTAAACAATTAAAAAAAAGACTCATTGAAGTGAAATCTGGAAAAATGACTTATTTTCACTCGATATAGAAATCTTGTTAAAGAAGAACGAGATGTCACGAAAAATGAACAAGAAAGGTCAGGCGACGACTCATAAAAATTCAGAAGTGGTTTCTGTTGCCATTGAAATTCATGTCAGGTAAGACAAATATTCGCGCAGGTTTCACTTAGTGTATTTCCCCCTAAATTTCAAAAACCAAAAGTTTCTCACATGACATGACATACAGGAAAGAAATTAAAAGAAATTTTTTTTTATTTAATTATTATTATTCTTTTTGTGCTCTTGATAACAAATGTAAAGACATCCATTTGTCCCAAGTCGATACGACTTAAATTTCGTCTCTCAAAATATTCAGTTTTTTTTTTTTTTTTTTTCCTTTCTTCGACGCAAGAGATATGCAATGATAATTTTATCTATACTTTTTGAGGCATGCAATTACTTTCATATTTTATTTAAAAAAGACTATAAAGAAAATACATATATTATTGCCAGAATGAATGAATAGGCAAAGAAAATTTTTTCACGTCGTGATAAAAATGTAAAAAGGGTGCAAAAAAAAAAAGTATAAATCATAAAAAAAAAAAAAAAAAAAATTGAAAATATGATTTTTATCATTGCTATTTGACAATTAAAGTTGTTTTCCTATTCATTAAAGAAATGAACCCAGACAAGGAGCAGACAGAAAAATTCCTTAATATCTATATTTATGTATATGTGCGTATAATGAATGTTGGGTTTATCACACAGATTAATTATTAACCTTGATAAATAACAACACTGGTTTGAGAAGCTAATTTAGAAGATGAATGCTATGCTTGAATTTATGTATATATGCTTCTCAACATATGTTAATAAACTTGAAGGATGATTTTAATATTAAAAAGTATTTTCTTAACATATGAAATAATTGTTTGTTTGTAATAAACGCGATGCTTTTAATGATGTATAGGGATAAGAAGAAAAAACAGCCACAATCCGCACAAATTCTAATTTATTGATCTCTCACTTAAATTAACAACCCAGGGTAGAGGAAATGCACACCACTATGCTAAGTATAGGAGGAATTGCATGACAAAAAGGATACTTAATATTTGAGTATAATTTGATTCACTTACTCTTGGAACACTTTAGACGTTTAGGGTCTAATTCGCCGTAATTCCGTTATTACGGCGTTGTATTTCCGTTGTACGACCTCCGGTCGTTATTATTAATATCTATCTCATTGACTAAATCGTTAATTAGCAATCTTTGATGATTCAGAAATTACTCAAGCTACTCGACTAGAACTCAACTACTCTCCACTAACTTCGCGTACCTAAAAGTCAATGCTTAAATAGAACCCTTCATTTGAATAAATCGAGTCTTCTTCTTCGGTAGAAAGTTTTCAATAGTTAACAGTTAAAATGAAATAAATTTCCCCCAGAGGATTAATGACAGGTTCGAGGATATACCCGTTACATGTTTAATAACCTCATATTTCAAAACAACACGAGAGCTATTAGTGGCGGACCTCATGGCTTTGAACTTCTGTCAAATGTCGAGAACGATACCTCAGCAGTTATCCCAACTTGTGAATTAACACCCGACATCAAAGTAAGGTCTTCAAGCCCCTACAGATTTAACATGCATCACACAATCCCTCTATAAGGAGAGATTTAAGAAGCAAGAGGCATAATGGCGATGGATCTCGTAATTTTGAAACCTATTCAAGTGGCATCCAAGCTGGCACCCCACTATCCAAGCTTTCACATTTCGCCAATGGGCAAACTTTGAGCCTCGTCAGCTCCTCTACATGACGGGTCTTTAGTTGCACCATGACTCGAATGCACAATGAGACTGAAGCAACATTGCTTATGAGCTCGCTACCATAACCACTAGGTTACCACTGCTTAAACGCGAAATACGATCGCATCCCGATTTAACGAATTTATCGGAACCAAAAATTTTATTCGTTACTTCGGGGTTATTCGTAATATCGGGGTCCAAAAAAAAAATAAACATTTTTTACATTTATCTGTTGGAAATTCTATAATAAGCAACAACATAAAAAATATCCATAGTCAGAAATAACACTTTTTATTCAGCAGCTAAAAATACTATTAATGAAATATTGCGTGTCAGTTAATTGGAAATTTCAAATAAGAGACTAATAGATGTTTGACAATCTTTTTGATTCCTGATTCCAAAGAGTTCTTTTTCGACTTAATGCATTTACATCCTGCTGAATGAGTTATGTTTCACAGAGTTACCAAATAATGTAAAGCATTAAAAAATGTAAGTTTTGATAGGAGTTTCCTAGTGATTGCAGCCTCAAAATCGTTTTTCATTGGCTTCGACAAATCAAATATTCCCTCAACTTCAGTTGCACTTAGAGTCCGTCATCAAATGTAACATAATCATTAAAATCATGTGAAAGAAAGTCATTTGAAAAGAAATGTAATTTTTTTCTAATCCAAACTAACAGAAATAATTTTTTTCGGTTGTTGAAATAATTTATTATATCGGAATTTATTATTCGCTAAATAGAGGTTTTTTGCTTCATTTTAAGGTATCCGACTACGTTCGGAACCGTAATTTTAAAAAAGCGCATAAATGGATAATTTTCATGGCATTTAGTGTCACTTAGATTAGAAAATGTATATAAAATTGTTTTAAGAATAGTATTACAATAAAAAAATTATTTAAGTACAATATTTTGATAAAAAATGAGCATAGAATGACCCATTTTCAAAATATTCTCCTTTTGTGAAAAATTGTTCTATTATCACAATATTTTTCCTGTATATAGCTCAGACCTCTGTACAAAGGCTCAACTATGATTATTGAAAAATTCACATTATTGTCAGAGTTACAAGCAATTGAAATAATTATCGGTGTTTTTTTCTTAAAATCTGTTGTCGTAAGACATGGATAAACCCACTTCTAAGTTATATATTTCAAAAATTCTAGTTTAGCCTCTGTAGAGAGGTTTGAGCTATATACAGGCAAAATATAATTATAATAGAAGCCTTTTTCACAAAAGGAGAATATTTTGAAAACGGGTCATTATATGTTCCTTTTTTGTCAGAATATTGTACTTAAATAATTTTTTATTGTAATACTATTCTTAAAACAATTTTACATACATTTTCTAATCTAAGTGACACTAAATATCATAAATATTATCCATTTATGCGCTTTTGCAAAATCACGGTTCCGAACGTAGTCGGATACCTTAATCGGGACAAAAGAAAAATTCGTTAAATAGAGATTCGGTAAATTGGAGTCCGACTGAATAACAATTTTCGTTAGAAATTATATTCTCTACTTTTTTAATACAGTGGAAAATTATCATAAGACTCATGTGGAAATTATTTTTGCAATATTTTTATGGACAAAATATATTAGTGCTTCACTTAAAATGCATAGAATCGATTTCTACGAGTATAATTGAAAAAGCTAGAGTCTGGACAACAAAGAAAATCTTTTTTCGAAAAGAATTGAAAGTAAGTTATTTTGGATATCTTTATCATAAAAAGGGCCAAATAGTTTGTGTATGAACAAAGTCATATTTACTTCATAAGGAATTTTAGAAACGGTTTAATAATTTAGTTATAATGAAATAAAAACTGTGACACGAACTAGTTATCTTCTCTTTAAGCGCATTTCAAAATGTGTGACGGGCTCACGCGTCTTTTCATTAACATATCCTTTGAGTTCTTTGGGACCATAATTAATGGCAACTCTTTTCCAACCAAACCCAAGAAGTGAAGCGTGAAGGTAAGATGCAAATTAGGAAGCTTTTAAATATCAGAAGTTAGAGTAAGCGGTGTGGCAATTTGGGGAATGTTATGATAATCAATGTGATTCAAGCGTGAAAAGGTTTGAGAAAGATTAAGTGACAGCTAACAGAAGTTACTCCTGACATAGAGCCGTTAGGTCAAGGTGCATACCATTACACTCCAGTAAAGACGCACTCCAGTAAAGTGATCGAAATTAAGGTATGACTGACTATTTAATATTAGGATCTGCGATAGTATTGGAATTGAGTTTAGGCGAGTTAGTTATTGATAGTGATCCGGGTTTCGTTACTTCGGTAATATATATATATATATATATATATATATTGTGTGTTTTGTCACCGTAGATTCTCTCACATATATTATTTTATCTAATCTGTTAGATGTTTAAGTTTTAAGATCTTAATAAAGTCAAATTAAGATCATGGCAACTTCTAGTTCTTTCGTTATTCCCACACCTCTTGCTCACGCTGATAATCAAGGAGAAGGGCAACCGAGGGGGGCAACTTCACAAATGTGGTTTGGAACTCTATAATAAATTTTCTTATAAATAAAGATTACAAATTAACACATTTAATCAAGATATATTTTTTGAAGTAAACATTCTACATTTTTCTGTAGGCACATCGTCTCTCTCCATGATTGCTACAAGACTTTATACGGGGAGTGTCAAACTTATTGGCAACTTGAGAGATACACAAGATTAATGCACGTCCTGCAATCAACACACACTTACCTTTGTGCAAACTCTACTACTAATCTAAAAGGTAAGCATAAATCTGCGAAAAATGTATTTGGCTCATATCTTGATTCATAAGAACCATTTTTTACTTGTGTTCTTGACTGCATCGAAAAATTGTTACAAAAGCATAATTATTAATTGTTATTGAAAAATATTTAAAATTGTGTGTGTGTGACATATGAATTTGATTATTAACTTTCCTTATAAATAGTATTTGTTCATTTAATGACGAAATTTTATTTGCTTTAACTTAAATATGAAGAATAACTTGAAGCAAGTTCACTGATAAAATGTTTAAGGTATCCGGCTACGCTCGGAACCGTGATTTTAAAATGGCGCATAAATAGATAATTTTCATGATATTTAGTATCACTTTGATTAGAATACATGTATAAAATTGTTTTACGGACATTTTGATAAAAAAAAATTGTTTAAATACAATATTTCGGCAAAAAATTAACTTAGAATACCCTTTTTTCAAAATATTCTCCTTTTGTGAAAAATGCTTCTATTATAATAATATTTTGCCTGTATAGCTCAGACCTCTGTACAGAAGCTCAACTATGATTTTTGAAAAATTCACATTATTTTCAGAGTTACAACCATTTGAAATAATTATTGGCGTTTTTTTCTTAAAATTTCTTCCCTCTGTTGTCGAAAGACATGGATAAACCCACTTCTAAGTTATATATTTCAAAAATTCTAGTTGAGCCTCTGTACAGAGGTCTGAACTATATACAGGCAAAATATTATTATAATAGAAGCATTTTTCACAAAAGGAGAATATTTTGAAAATTTGTCATTCTATGTTCATTTTTTGTCAAAATATTGTACTTAAATAATTTTTTATTGTAATACTATTCTTAAAACAATTTTATATACATTTTCTAATCTAAATGACACTAAATATCATAAATATTATCCATTTGTACGCTTTTACAAAATTACGGTTCCAAACGTAGTCGGATACCTTAAGTATAATTGATCATTTAAAGAAGCTGCAAACAATTAACATTTATTGAATGATTTACATTTCTTTCAGAAATCAATAAGTAAATCTTAAAAAGTTTAGGTTTCACTACTTTATTTTATGTGTGTATATATCCTTACGTATACGTATTTGGAACAATTTTCCGAAAAGGCAACCATCTTGAGACATAGCAACGGCTTCAAACAACTTTTTCCTAGTGAGCTGAAAAAATTGCTCGAAATTTAGGTTCCTCGAAATTCTAGCCAATGGGGTTCTTCGTCTTTCTACGTCATAAAGAAGCTGGAAACCTCGGCTTCGTCAAACGTATCAGAAATGGCGTGTAATATTTTAAACAGAACAGTGCTCTATTTCTGTTTTCGACCGTCAACAAAAGCACGAGTGAAATAAAACAAATATTGGATGTTCCTTTTCCGAAAAAGAAAAATCGGTGATTAATTTTTCAACATAAGGATCTTGGAGCGAGGGCTGACGTCAGAACGTATCGTTTTGCTTACGGCAACCCTTCACTTTCACAACTGATCGAAAAATTTCCCTAAATAGTTGTTCCAGACATGAGTGTATAATAAGGCCTTTATATAGAATTCTTGCTTAGGATATTTCGAAGGAAAAATGTTCCAAATTTATTTTCTTTGAATCAAAATAAAATTGAATATCGTTCCTGAAGTTATATATTTTGCAATTTGAGACAGATTGTAATTATATTTTCGTTAGCCAAGAATATTGGAACTTTTTTAAAGTTGTAGTAGGGGGATCGGCTTATGCACGGATCTGCTAATCTCAGGAAAAAAACTAATTCAGGAAAAACGACTTTTTAAACATTTTTCTTTAGCAACATGCAAATGATTTTAATCACGTAACATTTTAGATGTTTTGAGTGGAGGTTTTGTTTTCAAAGAAAGAAAAAAAAGTCACATAAATCTTTCAAAGTCAGTATCTAAACCCGAGTTTTTGAACAGTTCATAAAATTCGCATCCACTTATTAAAATGTCTGAAAACATATGGCCATCCTGCTGTAGGTCTTTCCTCCTGGCGGGAAACATAGGTCGACGATCACGTGCCGCATTTGAATTTCTTTTCCAGCTTTTTTTCAAACAAACAACCAAAAATGAACCGAAAGGCTTAGCAAAACAATGTACAAGATAAATGAATGAAAAAAAAATGTGTTGTCTTTAGATTGGCTTACCAGAAATAAAAGTATCAAAGTCTGATGTTTTACTTTAAAGAAGTTTGGCTTAAATACATTCCACCTATTTGATGACATTTTAGCCCTCATGATGATGTAATTAAACACTACGCCTATTTTTTTTCCTATTCCGTTTACATACAGATTTTGAATTATAGATAAAGTTTTGAAGAAAAAACGCACTCACGCGCGGTTTATACACGGGTCAAATTATATTCAGAAGTATACAGGGTATTCTCCTAAATTTATTATAATGTTTTAGAATAATTTTTGTCGTTAAAAACTGATTTAGGTGACAAATCAAGTATTGGCTTTTTAACATATTTTCAAGGATAAGTTTTAATTTCATTTAAATGAATTCATAAATTTCCTGTCATTATTTTGAAAATAGTAAGTAATCTTCCAAGTAACAAGCACATGGCAGATTGCATGCTAAATGAATTCTTCAAAGAAAAAATTGCACAGAGAGAGAGTTTGCTTCAAGCAACATTGATGAAGTGTAAAGAAAAGCAGTGAAGCAAAACGCTTTTAGATATGATTCCAGAAATTTAGATTTTACATTTACAGATAATATATAGATATGTGAGAATGTTTCAAAAAGTGAATTTTTTTTT
>BMAV01003914.1:258944-282707 GCA_019973955.1 Trichonephila inaurata madagascariensis | reverse complement strand
TGTGATGGTATGGGGTGCCATTGCCTACAATACACGGTCACCTCTAGTATTTATCCGTGGCACCATGACAGCCTAGTGGTATGTCCATGACATCCTGCAACCACATGTTTCCACTCATGCAATAGCTCCCAGGAGCCATTTTTCAACAAGACAATGCTCGGCCTTACACGGAAAGGGTGTCACAAGACTGTCTCCGCACTGTTACTACCCTTCCTTGGCCTGCCCGATCCTCAATTTTGTCTCCAATCGAGCTTATCTAGGATAATTTGGGACGGCGGGTTGGGCATCCCATGAGTTTGAACGAACTAGAGGCAAGGTTACAGCAAATATGGAACGAAATATCTCAAGACATCATACAAAACTTGTATGCCTCAATGCCCGATCGTATCGCATCGGTACATTTGCGCTATATAGAGGGGGTTCAACAGGGTATTAAATCCTCCATTCTTTTGCCTTTTTCTCTGAAATAAATTATCCTTTTTCTTTGATTTTCTAATCATTTACTTACATCAAAGTAGTCATTGTAAAATTTCGTTTCATTTTGACGACCCCTTCTTGGTGCGCTAATTTTTTTGTCCATGAGTGTATTACGTTTTAGTAATGGCCATGTAGTTGCAAACACACACACACAAAACTGAATTACTGAAAATTATGGCGCACTTTTAACATAAAATGTGAGATAGAAAATAACGGGTGCGAGTTATACGCCTGGTATAACAATGATAGCTTTTAAAATTAAAAAGAAAAGAGAGATGGGCATGAAAAAAATTATACTTCTACATATGAAAATACTGTTTTTTAAATCAAAAATGCCGTTCCTTGTGAATGTAAAGGGTTGTAGTCCTAGAAGCATATTATGTTTTTCAAAAACTTAGGATCACACCTCGAATCAATGACTTCAATACATAATAGTATGACACATGTACATTTCAAGTTTCTTAGTTAAAATGGAGGTATGTGTTATACGACGAATATACCTAAAAATTAAAAAATGAAGCTTGAAAGTATAGGTGCGCGTTATACACCAGATTTTACTGTAATATTCTTGATTGAAATTCATGCTCTGGTAAATATTTTTACTGAGAACAATTTAGTAATCTAGTCTAGGATGACATTTCTTTCAAATTTTTCACATGACCTTTCAGAGTCTGAAAAAAGTGAAATCTCAACATGAGATGAAAGACCTTCGCGGACCCACTAGAAAAGAGCTGGGGACCCCCAGGGGGTCTACAGTTTAAGAACCGTTGGTGTATTTGATTCGATTGGCTCAATTTTTAATGTATCCAGGGCATATTCGTTTTACTTGAAATTAATAAATATTCCATCTTCCTCGCCTCTATTCTGACGCTTAAAAAGCTCAATTTCCGCATCCGAACATGCGGTGGGGATCCTTAAATTCGTTGGACAGATTATAAATTTGTCAATAAGCCTTACAAAAAGCATAAACTAAAAATGGGTAAATTTTGTTTATTTTAGTTGGCATAAAAGCATGTAATGATTATAAGAATTTGTTGAAACGCTCACTTTGAGCCCGAAAAGGAATGTAAATTATTTGTTTTAATGAATGAAATCATAGACATTTTTGAACGAAATAGTGCTGATGTACTGGAGAAAATAAATTTTTATTAACAAAAGGTCCCTTTGAAATATAATTTATATATAGTATTTACTTTAAATACAGGAATATTATTTATAAAAAATATCTTAAAATCTAAGAAAATATCTTATTTTGTTTGAATACACGAGATACTTAAATTTTATCACCGGAAAATTATTTTTCGATTTTAAAGCATCGGTTTGAAAAAGTACGGAAATAAACTTAGATAAAGAACAATTATACATAATAGTATGATCGTGATCGTATTTTTTATTAAAAAATGAAACAAATTCTGTTCACCTCGACTAAAAACTAGTGATTCAGAAGAACTACAATCTTATTTTACGAATAAAGCATTAAGCAGTTTTGTGCACTGAATATTTTTACTGGAAAACGAGGAACAGCAACTGCTAGAATGCCACCAAATCTTTCAAAACGAAAGCATGTTGCCATCGCGCAAAATAATAAATACTTATTCGATGGCGCTGGTATAAGACTTGATGAAAAATAATTACCGTAAAGCTGCAATTTTTTTATTTTAAGGTATGTGTTCGCCGTATAACGCGCACCCCCTTCTTTACAAAGAAATCTGAAAAGTTAATTTACAATGTTCTTCAGTTTTTAAGTAATTTATTCGAGGTATTATCCCAGACTTTGAAAAAATAGTATACTTCTAACACCGCAACTCTTTTAGTTCATAAGGCGTGTCAGTTCTTTTAAATAAACAATATTTTGATGTATGTTGAAGTAATTTTTTTTATGCTCATCACTTTTGTTACTGTTAAAGCTATCGTTTTCATATGCGGCGTATAACGCGCACACTTAAATTTATCTTATTTTTTTGTGTTAAGGTATCCGACTACGTTCGGAACCATGATTTTAAAAATGCGCATAAACGTATAATTTCCATGATATTTAGTGTCACTTAGATTAGAATACATGTATAAAATTGTTTTAAGGACATTATATGACAAAAAAATTATTTAAAATGAATATTTTGGCAAAAAATGAACTTAGAACAACCTTTTTTCCAAATGTTCTCCTTTTGTAAAAAATGATTCTATTGTATTAATATTTTGCCCGTCTATAGCTCAGATCTCTGTACAGAGGCTCAACCATGCTTTTTGAAAAATTCACATTATGTTCAGAGTTACAACCATTTGAAATAGTTATCGGCGTATTTTCTTAATATTTCTCCCTTCTGTTTTCGTAAAACATGGATAAACTGACTTCCAAGTTACGCATTTCAAAACTTCTAGTTGAGCCTCTGTACAGAGGTCTGAGCTATAGACAGGCAAAATATTAATACAATAGAAGCATTTTTTTACAAAAGGAGAACATTTGGAAAAAAGGTTGTTCTAAGTTCATTTTTTGCCAAAATATTGTATTTAAATAATTTCTTTTTGTCATAATGTCCTTAAAACAATTTTATACATGTATTCCAATCTAAGGGACACTCAATATCATGAAAATTATACATTTATGCGCTTTTTTAAAATCATGGTTCCGAACGTAGTCGGATACCTTAAAAGCGCGCGTTGTACGCCGGATTTTACGGTATTTTAAGCAAGACGCATGCTAATAGGAGTTAGAAAAACACTAAGCACAAACATGTATGTGAAGGATTCGCAAATATAAAATGGCTAATTATACAAATACAATTTGAAGCAAATAAATCATTTGTGAATAGTGTGAAAATTATCATTAAAATAAGGAAGTATAACCTTAATAAACTGATACATCGTACTGAATTCTAAATGACTATTTTTCTCTCCTGCCCCCGCCCCCCCCTATAAAAAAAAAGAAAAATGAAAAGGAAAATTAACATCTTCCAAATACTTCGGATTAAAAAAATTAAAAATAAGTCATTACAGCAGTATGTTAAAAAATATTTTTCCAATTTCATGAATTAAAAATGTGCAAGACGACCTTGTATGTGATCGTATAATGCGTTTCAAAAAATTTTAAATTGAAATCTTTCTTTTCTAAAAAAACATAAAAGAGGAGGAGAGGAGCAAATTAGGGAGGAGGAGAATAAATTAATAATTTCCCAACAATGACCAATTCATATTATACTAATCATTAATGTCAAGTAAACCTTTGTTCGGTAGTTTTCAAGAGAAAATCAAACAATAAGGGACATGCACTTGACTAGCAATTTTTCCTCATAAAAATTACGATGTAGAAATAAAAACTTTTAATTTCAAAATCGGTTCAAAGCTGAGCCGAACTAAAACCTACCTATAATTAAAATACATAAAAATACAGTGTTTCTATATATCGCCTACAGTCCTCAAATGTCTACCTTGTTACATAACCTATCATTTAATTCCTACTTGACCTTGAAGGTATAATTTGACCTTGAGACGATAAGTGGAATTTTCGAGTTAGGGGTTCTCTTCATATTGCTTGCTTCAAGGGTTATACAATCAATTCTTTGCGATAGGATCGAACGCCATTGGAAATTATATATAGAACACAGAAGGAACATTAGTGGATGATAATTTCTCTGCAATTGCAGTTTCTGTTGATGAATTCTTCCTACTTTTGAAGGACAACGTGTCGTCACACTTTTCACTACTTGATGCAGGTGTGGATGAAATTTCAATAGCATCCAGGAAGAGGAGGCTCTCGTGAAGAGCTGGTAGGTCGAGAAATAATTGATTTCAAAATCAGTGCGTTTGACAGTTTCATTGAATGACATTAGGATAATTACACGTCGATTCGTTTAAATTTCAGATTGCGTTTCCAAAAATGAAAAATAGTCATATAATATGTAATGGATCTGCATGGTATTTAAAAGATTGACTATTCGAAAGAGCAAACTAATAATTAAATATTCTATTTTTTTATTAATTAAAATGAAATAATCTCGTTTCATTTATATATATATATATAAATTAATTGTATGGACAAGTTTGGTTGTCGATATTATCGTAGGGAAATTAATAAAAGTAATTAATGTACCCGTTTTGAAAACCATTTATTAATAATAATTAATAATATTGTTTTTGAAGTCAGAGTTTTTCGAACTGATTAATGGACAATTATTTTGTATAATTTTTCATTGCCTGATTATAATTTTGTTATTGAATGTGATAAGAGATGGTCTGAGTAATTGATTATTAAATTTTTAACTTATTTCACTATCAAGATGTAAACAATTTTTGTGAAGCGAATGGTATATACGTGATTTTATTTTAGATGGATGAGTGAGGGCTTATAAATGACGCACTATAAAGCAACACGAAGCCTATAGGAGACGGACCTCGTAATTTTAAACCCTGGTCAAGTGACGTGGATGATTCCTGAGCTGGCACCCCCTCCCCAAACTTCCGGGAGTACTTTGAGCCAAGACTAGTGGCCGCGGTAGCCGAGTGGTATAGGTATCGGACCGTGGCTTGCCTTGTCACGAGTTCGAGCCCAGTACCACTAAAGACCCGCCGTGTAGGGCAGCGATGCACGTTAAATCTATCGAGAGCTGAAACGTCCTCCCGTTGGTGTGGTGTGGTAGTTAGGAGAGGGGGGTGCCAGCTCAGGTGTCGTCCATGTCACTTGACCATGGTTTAAAATTACGTGGGCCGTCGCCAAAAGCCCTCGTGTTGCTGAACAGTGCGACGTTAATATTCAATCAATCAGTGGCACTAGGCTCGAACTCATGACCCACCGACTACGAGTCCGCGATCTATTATAGATGAGAGAACTAAATTTTAAAAAAATCGGTGTGGACCTAAATGCTATAATTTTTATAACTCGGGTAAGTCTAAATTACTCTTTAATGATCTTTCATACAATCAGAATCAGCTTACAGTAAGAAAAAATGGGGGATTGGAATTTTTTTACATCTGAAATTAATAGTTTTAAAAGAGGAAACTTCAAACTTTATGAGATAATTTTCAAAAGTTTTGTGTAAAATTTCCATGTGAAGAGTTATTTTCTTTTGAAAACTCCATGTGTAACCCATTCAATGTTCATTTGCTGCATTCAATAGAAAAAGCAACTTAAGATTCTTATTCAGTAATTTCATGTTTAACCCTTTTGTTCGTGCTCTGAAATCCAAATTTCATTATAATTTTTGGTTTGAAATTCTGATTTCAATTTTTGGACTTGAAACTGCTGAGTGATTTCAGTCTAATCAAAAATAATTTACAAATAGTTGGAATTTTTTTTCAAAAAAATGACACTTTTTACATGAAAAATGATTGTAATACTTGTTTTGTACATTCGTACAATTATTGGCCGCCGTGCATTTTGTCTTACTTGGAAATTCATTTTTCTTGTATTCCAGAAATATTGTAACATAAATAAATCGGGTACTTTTCTGTTTCCAGGCCATTCGATAAAGTCGCCAAAAATGATACAACCGACTCCAAACGAAATATTCTCGCTGCCACCTTTCAAAACAAGTCGTAGTCTTTTTTTATTAGTAACATCTTTTTTCATAATACATCAACAAAAATGGACGAAAAACCTATGAGAACTAATATATATTGATATTTTTCATTTATAAACTGTGTGTTGTCGCCAATAACTTTGTGAGATTTGCACCGGCGAAACGGAAAAATACCGTAAATCGTTATGAATATCTTGAATTCAAAGATAGTTATACGCATTTTTATGTATTTTTATTAAAAATGAGAATACTGTGAGTGTGCTAACAAATTTAAGATATGTTCTTAATCGTTTATTACTTCAATATTTTTTTCGATATCGGTTCATTTAAGGGCAATGTTTAATAGATTACAAGATCGTACATGCGCGCTAGTTAATCATAATTTAGATTGATTTGAACCGCGTCTTGCACTTATTATTTGTATCAATGAAGTTCAAATAAATCCTTTTAGATGGCTGACTTTTTTGTAGGAATATCGAGAAGGATTTTCACAAATAAATAATAAAAGTTTGAAAGTCCCTTTTTTTTAGGGGAGGGGGATTTAGAAAGAATGAAGTACCGGGTCGCACAAGGAGTATTAAATCATTTCTATTTTATTTACTTTTGTGTATTTTTCTCAGGATTCTGCGACATTTTATGGAAATAACTTTATATTCCATGTTAAATCTCTTTAAATTCATTTTTTGGTGTAACTGTATTTTATTCTGAAGACATATTTAAATGCATTTAAATTAAAATTATTAAATCAAAATAATCTAAAATGTAAGCCATCAACGTCCTCTTTACCTTCCCCAGCAGGCCGCGGTAAAATTTTAAAGCGTTAACGGGTCCGCGGCGATAAAATGGTTGGGGTGCACTAGCTTAAATGGAATATCTATGTAGCAGTAGCCTTTCTTAGGAAAGTGCATACGTAAACTATTTATTTTTTCTCTGAGTAAAAAATATGAATTAATATAGAGTAATAATCTTTTACCATTGGGAAATAAAATGAGAATGGCTTTTCAAAAATGATATTCGTAATTAAGATACACGGAAAAATATACGCGATTAAAGTTTAAATTAACATTAAGATAAGAAAAATTTAAATTAATATTAATGTGTTTTATATGTGTGTGTGTGAATGAGTGAGAGAGAAAGATTTTTTCTTAATATTTTAATTTTTACTTGAAGTATTATTAATTATTAACGTATATTTCAATAAGTTTTATAATGCTACAATAAAGCTAATATCTCTCAAGAGGAGAAATACGATAACATAAATAATATATTTGTGTATTGAATCATCATTTCCCCCTGTGTTATTTTAGTATGAAAGCATTCATTAAATAAGGATAACAATGACACAAATGTACTAAAACACTACTTTTTAATATCACATAAATTCATACAAACACTCAATTTGCTCGTAATTATCATAAATATAAATTAAAAAAACACACACACGAAAGAAGTAAAAAGCTAAAAAAATTTTACAGCATATATAACGTGGAGTATTTTCATTTTTATTTCATCTAGGGCCTTTTTTGTGATATTTTGTAGACAGAAACAGATTCCTAAGCCATTTTGATGAAATTTACAATATTAAAAAAAGACAGAAGAAATATATAATCAAACTAAAAAATCTAAAATAACTATAATTTCTCTGTTGTAGATATACATAAAGTAAAACGTAAAATTAAAAAGTTACATAAAGTTATTTAAAAACAGTTTGATATAATCAGTGACAAGTGCAATACACCGGAAGATAATTACTGAACAACTTCAATTGACTACAATTATTTACAAAAACAATACATTTTAAAGAATAAAAAAAAAATAATGTACATCATTCTCCAGAAATATTTGGTAAATTGAGGTTTCAAAGACTACGTATCTACACAGTTACTAGGAAAAATTAAAAAATAATCGAAACTTTTACATGTGTGCAAACTACATTGCTGGAAAACATGTGAGCAATACTGAGATTTCCTCTTTTTTTTTTTTTTAAAGAGTATACTATTAAGATTTTTTTTTCATGTTTAATTTTCTTTTTATTTTCACTTTTTATATCATTTTTTTTTTAAATTTTTAATCCTGAACAAAAAGAATTTTGAATATTGATGAGTACATCTTTTTATTCTCTCAATCATACTCTTTTCTTTCCTTTCCTCATCCAATTTTTAATTTACATCCGTACTCCTTTTTATGTTTATTCTTTTTTTCGTGCTAAATAAAGAATTTCGGATATTGACGAGTACTCCTTTTTTGTTCATACTCCATTTTTCCCTTTTTATATTTTTTTCTATTTATCTCTTTCATTTTTCATGATAAATAAATAATTTCGGATATTGAGGAGTACTCCTTTTCATTTATTCATACTCCTTTTTCCCCTTCCTCATACAATGTTCCCTTTACATTCCTTCTCCTTTTTTTCCTATTTATCTCTTTTATTTTCCATGACAAATAAAGAATTTCGCCTGCTGATGAGTACTCTTTTATTTTAATTCCTTTTTTTAGTTTAAATGTTATGTGGTACTGGATTTTACCTACAAAATTTACAAAATTGCGTTTATCATTTCTAATTTGCAATAAGCTAAAATTATAACACCTATGTTATTTGTTAAAGTTAAATAGAAATAATTTTACAAAATATATTGCAATAATTCTGCACCATTATTCCACCCAAAGCGGAACGGTAATCAAACCCAAACTGATAAAACTGACAAACGTAAGAATATTCGATTGCTTACTTAAGTTAAAGAACACAAATCTAAAGTTCATTTTAACTATAATTATTATAAAATGTATTTTTTAAAGATAAATTTAATTACTCATGTTTTTCAGAGAAATATAAATTTGCGAAACAATAGTTCTCTTTCAAGTCTCCTACTTAAACCGACCAATAAAGTTGTAATATTTATGACAAAAATGCTTCAAAATTTCTCAAAATGTTTCTTATAATTGCTTATCATGTGTGACAAATGGGATATTTAAGCGTCATTAAAAATAAAACATTTCGGAAATTAATTTTCTATTTAGAGATTATAGTTCCAAAAAAATGTTGCATCTGGTATCAAAAATATATTGCAAACATGTTTGTGCAACTGTTCATAATTCGGTTGTGCAAAACTTAACTTGAGTTAAAGAGAATAAGATTCAGTATCGTAACGGAGAGTATTAGGGACCCCCCTGCAAAGTCAGGTTTTGGATCCCCTAGAAACATCGGCCCCCCGCAATGGGTTGCGGGGGTGTACGTTACGCCACTGACAAGATTCGAATGATATATATAGCGACTATGAATCCTGGAGATGAGTAAATACTTATAATCCTTTCATATCCCCCCCTAAAAAATAGAACTGTACATAACATATTTAAAAACAGAATATCACAGATTTTAGGAACAGTACGACTTAAACAGTCGTGAGTTTTTCTTGAGGGATAAAAGACTGCATCTCTTCTGGTTTTCCGCTGATTACTTTTTCAACCACTGGAATTGGAACAGCAACTGTAATAAATAATGAATTCGTCAATTATTAATACTTATTAATGAAACACAATAAATACTATTAATATTTAATAGAAAGTAGTTTTGATAAGTAATAGCATTCATGATCTTATAAGCCATTTATTTAAAAAAAATATGACACTTTCATTGAAGTATATTTGTTGAAATTGCTCATATTTAGAAAACTTAAATTTTATTTCAATGGACTTAATTCACGACGTTCACGTGATGAATATAATCGAAATTGAATTCGAAACAGATATTAAATTTGTATCCATACAATTTCAAATTTGTTAATTGGGTGAAGATGTTCGAGTACCGAGATTCTCAAAAAGTTTTTCAAAATTAAAAAAGTATGCACACTATATGTGTACTTTTAAATCGACTGCATTTTGTTTACCTATGGGCGTTGTTTTTGTTGACAAATATGTACGTTTTAGAAGAAAGTTTCTGCAAAAAGCAGACATTGGCAACAGCGATACGTATGCACTGATTTCCTGGAAACACGCGATGACATTTATCATGTGACTATGACTTCACTTGGAGTTATAAACTGAGTAGCTGAAAACACGTGATTGTCGTTATCACGAGACTGCCGTCAAATGAATTTATGCAATTAAAGTCTTCTCAACATGTATTGGAACTTGGGTTTAAAAAGGATATCATGCAATAAAAACGCACAGTATAATTTTATTTAAATGCAGCTGATAAAATTCTACAAGAATATATGTAGATCAAATTATAAATAAAAACCGATAAGAATATTGATGGTTTAAATATACATAAATTTATGATTTAGCATTATTTTTTAACTATAAGATTTTAGCTTAATTTATTTTTTTTATAAATTATAAAATATCACGTAGAGAAAGCATTAGGTACCCAAAAATATTTGAAGAATTAAAAATAATAAAATATTAATTTTTAATACTAAAATTTAGAGCATCGCCTATTTTGATATATTCAAACACTAACTGAAATTTAGCGCTACTTTTATGTAATTTTTCGATAAAAAAAATACATTATATAACTTCAATTTCAACAAATTGCTAAAGATAATTCAGTAATATATTAATGTGCATATTTAATAAAATTTGTATTAAATTGAAAAAAATGAAAATGTTATCGTGAGTTACATTACATCCATAAAAATTTGTGAATATATATATATTTAAAAAATCAAAAGCATATATCCATTTCTGAATAAAAACATACCACAACTATATCTTATTAGTTTCAAAAAAATGTTTTACTTGCAGTAAAAAAAAATTTTAAATAACACAAATATATTCACTTTTTACTTAACTTTAAATTCAATTATGAGTCTTTCAAAATAGTACATCAAACATTCACCCTCCAAAATAACATCTCTAATACTATAGAATAGGACACGTTGGGATTTATACACATATCTATGCTTACCTCCTAGAGTATTAAGTTTCTTTTCACAGGAACCTAAGCTATTTTTGAAGCACGTACGCTTATATAGTTGATAACAAGCACAGCTTACAGTAACTGTGGTGATGAGAGGCAAAGAATACAGCCAGGGGAATGCAAGAACTTTTTTCTGCATCTAAAAGAAAAATAAAAAAATTAAAAAAAACATAAGATTTACATTTTATTAAAGCAACAAAATAAGCTTTATAAAAGTTTTAAAAAAATATTTTTGTATGATATATTTCCTTAATATGAGATCAAATGAAGACTATGAATAAAATATGAATAGCAATTATTGTAAAAAAATGCATTATATAAATTAAATGCATATGCAGGACGAAGGTAAAACTTATAACCTTGATAATACACCTGCATTTCATATAATGAAATGCCTGTATAAGAGGAAATTATAAAGGTAAATAATTTTGACAGTGATTCTTTTCTTTAATAAAATTTTTATCTCATTAAAATTGATATTACTGCGTTGGGATAATCAGTGTCAATGATGGAAAATCGAATCTTACGTCCAAGGATGTTTCAAAGCTTGGATCAACTGTGCCCGGACCTAAGGCCTCGGTAATAGCTTAGTTTCGTTCTCAACTCGGCCTCAATAAGATCGTAATCTTAATAATTTTGACCGTTAAAAGTTATTCCTATAGATATATACATTGAAAAACTGAGAATTTTGAGCTATATGCCAACTGGCAACAGTAGCAATTCTGCATTATTATGTCATGTCCGTCATCCAGTCCAGACCTACCACCATACACTATTATTTGAGTGAAAGGTGGCAATACGTCGATTCGATTTGTTAGATTAGAGGTCACGCACATTTATTTGCTACGGGTTACCTTTTGTACAAGTATTTGACAACGCATGCTGTACTTTCTACTTAAAGGGTCGCAGGGGTGAAGACTACTTTTGCATAGGGGCCCAAGGCCTCAAGAAATCTTAAGGCGTCACTACTTACCTCAATTGGAAAAGAAAGTGATATAACTGTCAATGCTGTTCCAATGTTCTGGATTGAACATTCGATGGCGATCGTCTTTCGAACGGGAGGTGGTCGTCTGAAGAGGAAGGCCAATCCGTACCCGAGAGAGAGTCCAACGAAGGGCAGGATGACCAGGGCCACATAGAATTCCCATCCGATGCCATCGAAGATGTCGGGGAAGATGATGAGTTCCATGGTTTGGCAGATGAAGATGATGGCAAACCCTGCGTAACTTCCGGCCTGAAGAGATGAATAAATCGATATAGCTACATACTGATTTGAGGTAGTGAATTTAAAAAGTATGGAGACTCTGATACTAATCCGATTATTTGATCTATGTTTGTTAAAAAAATTGCAATTGTCATAAGTTCGTGAAGAAAAATGATCTTTTTGGTTATTTATTCGATATTTTTCTGAGAAAAGCGTGTAGAGTTCAAGTGAGAGACTAACAAGAAATCAGATGAAGAATATATAATCATCCTTTGGTACAGAGTAAAAGCATTTACGTTTCCCGACTTGAAGAGTAATAGCGAAAGTAAGCTTGAGGTGAAGAGAATATGCTAAGAGATATAATTGAAACAAAGGTTAAAAAATAAGGGATATAAACTGCAATTGTCTCCTAATCCAACCTGAATCTTTACTTATCACTAGCAACATCAGCGACTACAATCACAATACCTCTTACAAGGACTCAACTCAAGCGGTTACGATTTTATAATATATTTCTAACATGAACTGCAACCTTTCTTCTAATACACTTAGCTAGAAAGTATTTTTACAGAACAACTAGAAAATTCAGTTCTTACTTAATTATCTGCACTTTAAAAACGATTATGTGTGTTTTTTAAAGAAGTGAAATAGATAGAAAATAATAAAATCACGTAAAGTGATGTATTATTTTCAAGAGCAATCCTAACAATTGTAGAGTTAAGTGATGATCTTATTTCTACTAATATCTCTTAATTATATTAATTGCAATCAGCTTATAGTGGACATTTTATACACTACTCTTGTTGAAATTTTTTAAGATCTAGTTCATTAAAAGTAATAGAAATATTCTTTCTTTCTTTTTTGAATAAAGTATCTCACTCAAAGGAAGCTGATTAGTAAAAACTTAACTATTAATCGGGCTTTTTCACAAAAAGATGGTCAAAATAAAATAAAACAAGTAGTTAAAAAGCCGCTGCAGTAGGATTTATAATACATCTGATATTGTTCCATGAATTAAAAAAAGTTGTTCTTTAATTTGTATGACGTATTATATATCAGTAATTTTATATAAAATTTGTATTTCTTCTGATGTATGTAATGATTCTCTAGAATATTCAAGAGAAATTTTGATAATAAAAGACAATAAGAACCTTTCTCTAGTTTCCCCATAATTCATAGAATTAGAAAACTGGTTCGCAATAACATAAATGGCAGCTGCGTGTTTGCAGAGTCTTGATAGTTATGTAACAGTAAAACTAAAATTAATAATCTCTATTATATAAATATAATAAATATATATAAAATTATCACTCTATAATTTGTCGGAAGAAAATAAATAATGGGCATTGCAAAAGTCCTATAAGTGAAATTTCTTCTAGAAATCATATATTATTTTTTCTGCTTGAATAATATTGCGATCAAAATATGTTTTCAATATCAGATCAATGATTTCTTTTGGTCTGAAATGTCCAGACTTTAATAAACCCATGACCTTGAAAACTTGTTGTGTAATAAAAATTTACAAAATCTTTTCGGGGAACAGTATATAGGTAAGGTATTATTATATCTAATGAATTAAAGATACATTTTCTTGGCTGTGTTAAATTTTCGGTAATGATACAGAAGCATTACCAGCATTGTAACATAATTATACCATCGTATTTGTTGCTCTATAAATATTGGATCTAGTGAAACAAATTTGGGGATGAAGTTTTTCGCAATTCAGTCTCAAATTTTTTCAAAAATAAAGTGTAAACCGACTATTACTTCACTTCCTTTTTAAAATGTCTCCATTGACATAAAATAAAAATATTAATATCTTTTCAAAACATGAAACGATTTGAAATTTCCACTGATTGCATACATGCATAATTTTTTAATATGACCTTAATTATACAGAAGCAACTGATTTGAATGCTTGAAACGCAACACACTGTAGAATTCTTATCTTTTGATAAAAATAGAAAAAATAAATAAACTTATAACCAATTTGGTTTAAATATCTAAATTCGAGGGGAAAAAAGAGGGAAGAAAACGTAGGCTTATAATAGTTCCGTGTACAGTAGTTTGAGATGCAGGTGTTTTCAAAATATTTAGGGCCTTGGAAAAGACTTAAATTCCTCGTTTGACATTGAACTTGACTTTCAAAACTATCACCTTTGATGGACAACCGACTTACAACTCGTGTTTTAGACTTCTTAGTTAAGAGAAAAAGTCGTTAATTCACGATTAAAATAATCTGCTGCTTTTCAACCAGAGCTGTGTTTCGTAAAAAAACAAGGGATTTAGCAAATATTTTTGTAGAGATTGCATTTACTCTGTAGTAATACATCTTAAGATATTTTTGAAAACAACGTTCAGAGGGTTCACATATTTGTAGAAAAGTAATTGAAAATAGAAGAAATTGTTTGTTTTTAAAAAGAAATTATCGTTATTACAAATTTACAGAGCATCTTCCGGGGGGGGGCTTAAGGTATTTGCGATCATCAAGTGTAGCTATTAAAAAAAATCAGATATTTTTTTTAAAATTTTTTTTACCATTTATCTTTGTTTTTCGTTTCAATCTCTAAATTAATATGATTTTTAACTATAAAACATTTTACTTTATGGATGAAATTTATGTATGTATATATGTATGTAGGAATATTTTCTCCTAGTATTCATACCATCGGTTGATACCACTAAAATTAATTGTATAAGAAATTTTAAGACACATAAAAACAAATTTTTTATGGGACATTGCTCTATATAAAGCTTGCTTTATCAAATACTTTTAACAGAATTTTTTATGGATTCCTTAAAATTATGATTGGCTTTTTTGGGTTTACTTCTCATATTATGTGTCTTACTAGTAATCAGAGGTTTCCCCCTAAAACTTAATAATGTTCTAATTATTTCTCTTGATTTCTTGATATAAAACTTGAAAAACATTTTTACGAATTTATAAATACAGAAAAATGTTGAAATTTTAAACTTTACCAATGATTTTGAGAAGATTTAAGTAATAATTATCCTGTAAAAAACTACTAAGAGAGAATTGTGATCATGCTGAAACACACAAGAAAATCTTTAAAAACTTAATAAGTATAACGCGTATGATGTTGAAATATCGAACATGTTGAGAAAAGATGTGGAATGCAATACCTTAAAACTTGTTATAGAGGGAAACATATAAAATTTTCAGAAAATGCTGTTTTCAAATTGAGACATCATATGTTTCAATACTCAGATCCTTTTCTAACAATTATATCAACTCATCCCTATATTTATGATCCTTCCTAATTCATATAAACAAACATCTTATTTATTTATATCTTCATTTATATAGCAATAGCATCTTGCTCAAAATAAGATTCTACAATCGAACTCAGTAAACTTTTCCTCTTAAGAACTATAACAATGCAATTTTAAGATTAGTGATAGCAACAAATAAGGAAAAATTGAAATCTGAGACGTTAATAAAATGCATTCCACAAGGCTGAGCACAAAATCCAAACATAGTAGCGGAGAAAGGTTTTTTCCGTTGCGCTCGATAAGCCATCCATGAATTTAAAAAACCCGGAATGTTCATCTGGTGTGTCAAGGTTGTGAGTAAGAGGAAAAGGATACTACAAAAAATTAAATATGCAAAAAATATTAACTGTCCCGTTATTTGGAAAAAATATTACATCAATTTTGATAACTTATTTTTTAAAAAAAATTAATGACGAAGTAGGTGTAAATAGGGATCGTTTGACATGAGCTATATGTTAAGGTTCATTTATCAGTTGCTTTGATTGAAAAAAAAAATATAAATATTTGCGTTTCATTTTCTGACTGACGTTTTGTACACTTGGGAAATGTTCACAAAAAGTTGAGTTTTTTTAAGTTATATTTTGAATTTTTTTTGTCAAAGGTGCATTGTTAATTACTTATTTCTTCAGAAAAAAATGGGTCATTTCTTATATTTTCTCACTTGTTGTGATTATAATATTTTTCCTTTTTGATGGTCACTTTTCTGACTTAAGTTCTTGAAAGATTTTGGAATTCATTACAAATCTTAAGTCTTGAGTATTAGAATTTCCTTTAAACAACAATGAAAAAAAGTCTAAAAACAGACTTAGAAAGGAAGCATAAAATGCAAAAAGAGAAGAAAAAAATAATTATTTATTAAATCTAACATAAGAAAAGCATTTTTTTCCAAAGTTCTAATTTATTTGGAAATTTTCAAGATATATCTCTTTTAGGTGTGTATATATATATATTCCATTCCCATGCTTTGAATTTGCATTTGGTTCCAGAATTATTTATTGTACTCAGATTTAGAGCGGGCTCTGCATTTTTTAGGTAAGTTACCTTTATCTTGTAATGGATTTAGATATTCTATCTATTATTTTCAATAGGTTATTGCTCAGTGTTATTAACATAAAGGGAGAAGGTTGGCTGGGCACAAAACATGTTCAACCCCACCTTTATATAAATTATTTTATATATAAGTTGTCCTAAGTCAGCAATGTTTATAATACTGTACAATCCATTTTTTATATTCTTAACCCTATTATAATTTTAATTTCTTGTATATCCTTCTATGTCTGGTTTCTTACAATCTCAATTTTATTCGATTTTGTTTGATTAATGTTCATCTCTCATTAGTAGAGAATTTATATTATATATATAAAAAATTTCTCTCTTTTCTTATAGAATAATTAGTCACTATTTATTGATTTAGTTTTAAATATTCATATAATTGTCTAAAAATAAGAGAAGAAAATTGTTCATGTATTAATTTTGGATTTAAATGATTTTAAAAATGATTGCATTTATATATATATATATATTTAATTCTTCATTTGACATCCATTGATTGCAGATACTGTATTCTGCAAAATACTGGCTTGACCATGGTTCAAAATTATGAGGTCCTTCGCCAACAGCCCTTGTGCAGCTTTATAGTGCGTCGTTAATATAACTCACTCTCACTCACTGTAAAACAATTTTTTTAATTTTTTGAATAGAATAGGAAATAGTTTTAGTAATTTTTGATTGCCATTGATTTCATTGATTGATTCCCTCTTCATTTTTTTCAAATAATGAGAAATTTAATATTGTCAGAAATATATTATATACATGTCATCTCTGCTCGGTAGCAGACATTGAATGATTCAGAACTAAAATTAATACTAAATAAAAGAACGCTTGTTTTCTTTTAAAAAATAGCGCAAACAATTATATCAAATTGTATTTACATGTATAACGTTACTTTTAAGCATATTAAAATTTGTAGCTTAATTTCGTGTAGAACGTGGAGTGCGTTTGCAATGTGTAAAGAATAAATAATATGAAGAAGGAAAAATGCTTCAGTTCCTTACTTTGGTGATATAAGGAGCAGCTTTGGGATACTTCCATCTCATCAACATACCAGCACCGACAGGAGCTGTCACTGAAGCCAGAGAGATGGACATCTTACTGTACGGAATGGTCACTGCTCCTGTCTCCAGCCACTGACCGTAAATCCACATGTTGAAGGGCATCATACCCAGAGCTGCTATGGTCGAGCATGTCGTCATAGTGACGCTGAAAATATTAATAAGATTATTATAATATGGGCATTTAAATTATTATTATGGGCATTATAGACTACTCACATTTGTAATGATACAAACTTTGAAAAACGTTGTACTTTATAATCAAAATGAATCCCTTTCAAATTACTTTTCAGAAAAGGATTTCAGTAGAAGTCTTTTAAATCATTATTTTTGAAGTGCAAAGAAATACTATGTTATAACCAATCTTTATTCATTTAGTTGCTTACTTAATTGGTTAATGAAAGGGATCATGTTACATTTATCTAAACTTTAATTTTTTTTCCAAAATATCTTTTTTGAAAATGTATGACGTAATACTTGTTTCACGTAATAGAGAAACTGGTAATGCTCAGAGTAAAATAAAGGAGCGATGATATGTGTAGTTGAAGCTATATTGAAAACTGCAGTTTGAGGATTATCTTTGATCACATCATAAAATTAATATACATTGTATAAATATTCAACATATTGAATATGTGAGTTTATTTTGCTGGTGGGAAAAACCAATATTCAAAATAAACAGAAAAGAGTTATACTTTAACTATCTTAAGCGAACAACTTTTGTATCATTATTTTACAATTGCCAATCCATTTTAAATAGTTTCAAATTTTGAAAATTTTCTGTTGTGTTGTACTTAAAAAAATTATTAAAATATTCCTAAAGAAAAATTTTTAAGATCTATAAACCATTTAAACCCTTAAAAATAATTTGTATTTAAGCGAATTTCGGTTGATATGCAACTTTGGAATCTTACAGAAGATTTTTAATATTAAATAAATATTTAACTTGATTAAATATTTTATCATTATATGAACGAATGAAAAAATATGCCATATGCTCATACAATGAAATAATGAGCATATAAATATTTCATATGCTCATTATATTTAAATGATTTAAATATAACAGAGATTCCAGAGTGTCGTACCTTAATTAATGTTTAAAACATTTGTTCCTTTAAAATTTTTTAAAAATTTCGCTTTTCAATATAGAAACTAAATAGAACTAAAACTTTTTCATTGAACTGTCTTTTTTTTAAAAAACAGTTTGTAATTTTTCTTTCTCTTTATTTTTACTCCGAAAAAAATTGTCAAAGTTTCTTAGGTACGTGATACCAATAGTTATATCTATATATAAAGCTAAAATATACGATTTTGAGGGTTGTAGTTAAATGAGAGATTGAAAAGCGACAGTTTATTGTTAGAAAGACTATTTTTAATCAGAATTATGCAAATATATCAAGACTTGTTAGGAATAATTTCAAGTACGTTTATAATAATAGCATGTCCTCACAAGAAGACCAAAAACGGCCTTCTACATAATTGTTGAAGTATGGTAATTTCTCTTGATAATTTAAGCAATCTTAGTCCATCCCTGAACGAAACACGTACATTTTTGGGGGAAGGGGGGAAGGAATTAAAGGAATTTCAATGAAACTGTAATGGAATTTTTACTTGAATAAGAGCATATAATGATGCCAAACTGATAATTTTAAATTATGTATAAAGAAACAAATTGCTGGCTGTAAAAAAAGGAAACTTTCTTTTATCTATTAAAATAATTTTTAAATCTTATTTGACCTTAAAAAAATTTAATAAAAATCCCAAAATATGTCAAATATCAATATGTGAAATAGTAGTATTAATGTGTAACACGCAAATCATACATTTATGAGTCAAAAGACATTGATATTGATCAGATGTGGGCAAATAGCGGCCCACAAAGACAGTCAGTCAGATTACCAAATAGAAAGAAAATTTTCTTTATATTTGGGTCCACATATATATGTGAGCAAATTTTTTCTTGCATGAAGATTAACAAGAGTAAATACAGATGCAAGCTGGCTGGCATTAAGTTGCAGTCTGTGATGAGAATTTCAACAAGCAATCTCACTCCTCATTTTAAAAAAATGTAGAAAAATGTAACAGGGTACATTGGTCTCATTAAACTGATTCTAAAATTAAATGTTCTTGCAGCTGTAGATGTGAAATTAGCACAGTAAATAAATTGAATAAAACAATCCCTATTTAAATTAGTTTATATTTATTGATTTTTATGGTACAATTTATACTTTTCTGAGATGCTAAGTGAATTAATGATTGCAATCATTTTAAAAAGGTGCGGCCTCTTCTGGTATATCCCCCTGCTTCCACATTTTGGCCCTTGAACAAAAACAATTGCCCACCCCTGCTGTAGATTGTAGAGGTTTTCAGTTAAACAGAATGTAAATTATAATGCATAGCTTTAAGAATATACTCATACTGTATGAAAATAACTCAAAACGTTACATTAACCTCCAATTAGAGATTTTTTTTGCAATATTTTGATACATTTTCTTGAAGTATGCAGTATTTGGAATTTCATTATTCTTCGAATTTCTATACTTTTAACTTCCGTAATTAATAGCTTATTGATTCATAAAAGGGATAATAGTTCAAGAAAAAAAAATCTTCCACATTCATATATAATAATTGATAATTTATAAAATGTTCATTAAAACAAAAAAAATAGGAAAGGAATTGAATAATTTATTTGATTTCCATACCACAAAATGAATTAGAATTTTAAAGAGATGAATTTTTCTAGTTTCTGTTTTTTTTCCCAAGGAAAACAACAAAAAAGATACTATAAAAAAGAGAACAATTTTCTAATCTTATGTCATTTAAATATTATAAGAGCCATTCATTAATATGATTGGATAAATAATCTCACGTCATATTAATCGTTTTTTCAGTGATTTTTCAAGGGAAAAGAAATAGAAGTATAAAAATAAATATGTTTATTGCTCCCCCTCTCCCCTCAATGTTGCTTTATCAGATTATACAGGAAGGGAAAAAACTGTAACCGGAAGATATAACCACCTTGTTGAATTAAATAAATATTTACATCGCCGATGGAGGATTTCTTTAAGTCTGCCTTGAGAAAGCATGTTGCCGCATGGCCAGTTTCTTAACCTTCGTTTTCACTTTCAGTGAATGACAGCGATTAACAAAGCGAAGTTCGAAATCGCCTTTTACGTAATAGACGGTTACAGCTATATACGTTGCGGAAGTTTAATTCCATTAGAGATTTCTAGATTTGCTACATGTTTTGGAAATATGTGTTCGATGACAAACCTTGACGTAAATAAAATATAAAAATGCTTGATGCAGGGAAATGTCAAAAAAAGATCACAGATTTTTTTAAAGAATATTAAAAAAAAAAGCTAAGGAGAATACTGGAAATATTGATTACAGGTAATTCTCAAGCAAGCTTTTGGTTTTTGCTCAGAAATAAAAGTAGACAATTATTTTGAAACGAAACGAATGATATGTTAATTTTTTTTTGTCTGTGTCATTGGCTTTCTGTCACTTAATGTCACTTTCTGCAACTTTTTGGTAAAAAATTACATATTTTCAAAACATTATTTTATGAAAAATGCTTCTCTGTACTATTATTTTGCTTATATATAGCTAAGACTTTAGTACAGAGCCTGAACTAGAATTTTTGAAATGTATAATTTAAAAGGGGATTTATTGATACTTTAATGTATATCAGGAGCAGAAAAAAAATTATACAAAAAATGCTAGTTATTATTTCAATTGATCACAACTTTTATAAAGTAATGTGAATTTTTCAAAAATCTTAGTTCAGGCTCTGTATGGAAGTCCTAGTTATGTATACACAAAATATTATTGTATCAGATGCCTTTTTTATGAAAGGAAAATGTTTTTAAAATATGATATTCATTCTTCATTTTTTTGCCAGAAATTATGTTTAAATACTTTTTCTTGTAATAATGTCCTTAAAACAATTTAAAATGTGTATTCTAATTCTTCTGACGTGAAACATAAAAAATAAATTCATTTTTATGGTTTTTCAAAATTAAGATTGAAAAAGCAATCAGTCACCACAAGCAAAAATAAACAAGTATATGATAGATTATTGCATGTATATTATTATTAAGCAATTGAAGAGATAATCACCTACCTTTCTGCTTGTAAGTAGCAAACATTTCGTAAAATCGATTGAGTTTGAATTACAAAATTACTTAGTAAATCATTAAAAATGACCGAAAAGAATCGTTTTGAAATTAATCTCGAGCTCTTTTTTTTTATTTTTTTTTATTAATTTTAGTAAAGGTTTACCATATCAGGCAATACTGAAATTAATTAAAATGCATATCGTAGGTCTGGAAAGCAAATTATAAACAGGAGAAAAGCTATTTCTCTAATTTCTAATCATAAACTTCTAAACACCTGCCAATTTTTTTGAATAACTAATTAAAACAATATAAAACATGCCGTAAAGATTAATTAATCAATTTTCTTTTTTTAAATTTAATTTTTTTGAAACCTTAATTCATGCAATAACTCTAACAAATACCTGAATCGCATAAAAATGGAATTATCTTAATTTCCAAAACTTTTTTACTGTTTATTTTAAAAACGCAAATGGCGATAATTATTTCAAAATTACGCATTAATTTCATTTTCCCGATGCATTTGCCTGCACAGTTCTCCCCACGGTGGCCTTGATCGGAACAGTTCTTGACACAAATTTTTCCCTGCCGTACACATTTGCGAGGAAATGGTACGTTTCTGTACGCGATTAAAATTTCTTCTTTCTGTTTTCGTGCGAATCGGGCCAAGGGTAGGATTTCCAAACGGCGCGAGAGTCAAAGCGTTGCGAGCTTAAGACCAATAAAGCGTGGTCCATAAAATCCAACGTAGGATATCCTGTATTAGTTCCGACTGCGTTTTTTTTATTTCTTAATGAGACAAGTGAAGACGGTAATAGTTCGAAGTGTTCTTTGTTCGAAAGTTCGTGACATAACTCTGTAACCTTTCGAATGCGTGTGAAATATGAATGAGGCATAATCGAAAGAATTAAAGCTTGTCAAGCATCAGAATTGAGTGTGCTGTTTATTATTTACTTTCTAAACAAACAAAATTGTTTATGTTTTTTGACTGTGTTACTTTTAAGGATTGATGTGATATTAAAGTATGATGTTATTATTCCAACCGATGTATTACTGTGAAACTGAATTTGTGGCCGAGGGGTCATGGTCGTGAACTCGTGGCCGGCATTTTTTCTTTCGAATCGCGGATTCAAGTGCTTGAGCCACGAAATACCTACCATGTAGATGGGTTGTGTGATACACATTACATCTGTCAAGCCTCCCTACGTTGGCATGGCGTAGAAATCTGGTAGTGGGGTGTCAGCTTCAATGTCATCTTCATCACTTGATAGTATTTCAAAACTACGAGGTCTCTCTTCAATGGCCCTCGTTCAGCTTCTGAGTGCGACATTAATAACCAATCAGTTTAATAATGATGTATAACGATAATGATGTCGGTAGTCGTTGATTATGCGGCATGTTAAAGATCTCCAGAGGGCCTGTTTGGCTTGGGGGCTCTCGGCAAAATTAAAGTAGTATGATTTCACATCGTCAGAGCTCAAGTGCCTCCTTCTGGGGAGGAAACTAGGTGTCAAAACTACATAGCGGCAATTGATGTCCACTTACAAGGTGCCACACTAAAAAGTGATACCAGCTACCGGGGAAGGTACTATGTCTGCAACGATAATTACCAATCCTCGGCCCCATTAGGGGAAAAATTAATAATTGTTTGACTGAAATAATTGCTTAGTAAGTTAATAAACTGCTTTAATTTTGTTTGATAATTGGAACGCACAAAAGCAATAAGGCTCGATAAAGTGAGTCTCTCTGTAATGTCCTCAGTGCGTGTGTAATTCCTGTTGATCAAATTCTCTTAAATTTTGTAAATTTTGTCAAATAATAATAAAAAAAAAGACTCATATTTTAAAAAACTTAATTCTAGTTTTATTGCTATAACGGAATTACATCTCTTAACAAAAGAAAATAAAAATAGTCCTCTATTTGAAGTAAGAATGCGCTTCTTGACTAAGGAAAAAGAGTGGCACTAGTTGCAATCATAATAAAATCTTAACCTATCACTAAACTTGGTTTAACAACATCAATATCAGCAACTATATGATCACAAAATCCAGTGGCGTAACGTACACCCTTCATCTGGTGGGGGGGACAGGACTTTAGGGTGCCCAAAGCCTCACTGACACCAAGT
>BMAV01003914.1:187493-218573 GCA_019973955.1 Trichonephila inaurata madagascariensis | reverse complement strand
GGAAATTAACAATTGGGAGGATAGTAGAAAGTTATAATCACGATAAAATGAAGGGAAATAATAGTAATAGAAATTGCGCGTAGGTGGTTTTAAGGAAAAGTTTGATGCCAGACAGTTGCTGAGTAAGGCACGTGCAAGCTATCAAGATATTCTTTTTTTACGATCCCAGAGAATATATCTGTCGAGACACGGGGTTTAACACTTTTAAAACGCAGGGAAAGAAAGGAAAATCGCTTAAAATTAAAATGTATAAAATTAGACCATAAATTAATGTTAAATCAGATTGTTATATAGACAACCACCGGCAATAAAGTTCGGTGAATGAAGTCAGAACGACCGACCTGACAATACTGGCGAAACAAAACGCTGCACATGAGCAGTTGTAGTTGTTGAGCATCTGCCTCCACCGTTGTTAAGTTGAGCGTCGTTTGTGTTCCATGTAAGACTTGTTTGACTAAGTGTTTGTTCAGTACGTTGGTTCTTAACTGAGAACAGGAAAATTAAGGTACAAAAGATCAATTTAAAGTTTTGTTTTAAGCTTAGCAAGACAGCGAAAGAAACTTATGAAGTGCTGGTACGTGTTCATGAAGATCAAGCACTTTCCATGAAGTGTGTGTATTAGGGGTTCAACGTTTTCGAGAAGGTCGGGAAAGTGTTTCTGACAGAACCCATAGTGGAATACCGGCGACCTCCGTCTATGACAAAAATACTGAGAAAGTGAGAAAATTAATCTCGAAAGATCGTCGATTAACTGTGCGCATGATAGCTGATGAACTGCAAATTAAACCGTGAATCCGTACGACAAATCGTTATCCAGTATTTAGGTATGAGAAAAGCGTGGAGGATACGTAGGGTACAACCCTATTAAGCACAACAAGGTTAATGGTTTTTTGTTCACTACAATGCTAACCCTCACACAGCCAATATCGTCAAACAGTTCCTGGCAAAAAAGAGGGGAAGTACAAATTGAACACCCACCATACTCCTCAAATCTCAATCCTCCAGACTTCTTTCTATTTCCATGACTCAAACTCGCTTTGAAAGGAAAGAGATTTGATGATATTCCTGACATCCAACGAAACGTGACGAGGCTTTTGAAGTCCATCCCAAAAGAATACTTCTTTCTAAGTTTCCAGGACATATATAACAGATCTCAGAGGTGCGTAGTTATGAGAGGTGAATATTTCGTGGGACAATAAGGTAACTTTCGTTAATATTTCATCTACGTTAATGTTACTGGATTATTCACCGAATTTTATTGTCAGAGGTTGAATATTTGTGTCTGTGTGAACAGATAGAGTGTATGAGAGGTAGAGTGTGGGTAGAAGAAAGTGAGATAGAGAGAGAAAGAGATTTATTATTAATTCTATTTATTGTTCCAGCTTATAAGCAATCCTGGAACCGAACCTTATCTTTTTATACGCATCATTTCTACTAAATTCTATTAAATATGATGAAATAAGAAAATGAGATATATATTCTAATTGTGTTAGATATTATTCATGGTTATTTATGATTTTCATTTATTTCCAAGATTCAAAGAACATGGTATAAAAATACAAGGTTGCAAAATGCTTGTTAGTAAGATTTAAATTACACGTTATTTAATTCTGCAAAGTATTTTCATTTTTGTTTAACTTTGATCGAAAATTATTATCATACTTAATCACTCATCTTATAATATTTTTAATAATTATTTCAGAAGTCATTCTTTTCAAAGAAATACTTTCTTTTCAGAAAATAAACCTCAAAGCATTTTGATAATTTTCTTTTGATTTTTATACTTAGAGCTTATAGTGCTGAGACCATTTGCCCATTTTAATCACATTATCTCATTTCATCTACTTTTATGGCATCTACAAAAAGATAAAGGAATGAGTGAAGCAACTTCGGTTTTTGAATATAAATTGCAAGTTTTATTTTAGTTAGCTTATTTTTTTTTAAATATATTTCTTTTCCTCCTTCTTCAAAAAATTGATAATCCTTCTTAATAAAAACAAAATTATTATCAACAGATGTAATATTTTATAACATTTAGAATAAAAAAAAGCTGAAGCTGATGCTCCAAACTAGTTTTTGCAGTAAATTTATCAGGAATGACTTTTTTTTTTGAAAAACGATCGCACAAATGTTGCGTAAGAAATTAAAAATTTCCCTTGCGTATTCAAACCTCTAATAAATACTACATGCCATGCTAAAGTCCAAAATGCAATCTAATTTCCGATGGGTTTTTTTTACGTACATTTTAACTGTTGTGGTGATTCTCTACACCTTTCATATTTGAATATCTGAATCTTAATTCTATTCATTTTAAGTAAGAGTGGCAGGTTGAATAGAATGCCGTGTTAAAGTATTGGATTTAAAAAAAAGAAAGGGGCTGCGAATTTTTAATTTTAAAAAATCATTAAAATTGGTGAGAATTAAGTGTGTGGATTTTTCTCATAACAGCTATTCAATCACAGGATTATCTTTAATGGGCTTGATTCATGAAGTCACATGATAAAAACAAACACGTGTTTTCCATTGAATTCAAAACAAACATTAAACTAATTGTACTTATTCTATTTGTAAAACTCAGATAAAATTTCAAATTTCATATTTGGGTAAAGATGTTTAAATGTTAGAAGAAAAAATTCCTTCAAAAAGATTTTTTTAAATTAAAAAAAGTCGTATTTTATGCTTATATTTTTAAAAAGAATGCATTTTGTATACATATGTACTTTTTAAGAGAAAGTTTCTGCAAAAAGAGCAAAACTTGGCAACACCGGAGCGCGTGAACTGATTAGTTGGAAACACAAGATATATAGTTTTTATCGTGTGACTATGACGTCACATGAGTTTTTGAATTGATTGGCTAGAATCACGTGGCTTTCACTATCATGTGACTATGACGTCACATGAATCAACCTCATTGAATCAGTTAAGCTTTCTCTTTGTGTTCTTTAGATGTGAGTTATAACTTTTCTGGAAATGTTTTCTCTATGCATATTCTTCTTCCCGTGCTATAGTTTTCAAAACTTATTTCTGGCGATTATTTCTTCAAAATTAACTTCAGCTTGTCAAATCAAATTAGAACATAAATTTAATTTGCGACCTAGATTTTAATAATTTGTTAGAAATTTCATTACTCATAAAAATTGAGAAATTGCACATCGATGTTAAATTATATTCGTGTTTTTGTTGATATTGTGAAAAAAGGAATTCAATCTCACTCTCCACCCCCCGTCCCTTAAGAAATATTAAATAAGTTTTCAATTATTAACTTCATAACATTAAATGTATTAACATTTACAGCAATCCAATCAGCTTTTATATTTTAATAACATAATGCAAAATATTGTAAATAAAACATTAGTTATCTGTAACTAGTTATTAATGACTAGTACTAGAACAACGGTATTTAAACTTTAGATCGCCGCGGCACAGCCCTTTATGTATCAACTTGACAATGCGGACCCCAAGATTTTGAATCCCCCCCCGACTTTAAACACATGGCCGAGAGATTTAAAGGTTTCTCAATAATTCTAAGACTGTCTTTGCTACTTTTACAGATGTAACAGGTGTTTTTTCCTTTAAGAAAATAGTAAACATCTAATTAAAAATATTATAAATTACTAATTTAGTATTAACTGAATTAATATTCTTGACAGAAATACATGCTCTAGTATTTTTTATTGAGTTTCTTAGTGATTTAGTCTAGGAGGGCACATCTTTCAATTTTTTCCACACCTTTCAGAGTGTTAAAGAGGGAAATCTTAACATTAAATGAGGAATCTTCGTGGCCTCCCTAAAAAATTATCCCCTGAGTTTGCGGACCAAAGTTTAAGAACCGCTGCCTTAGAACTTTGTTTTCGATTCGTATTTCCTTTTTTACGTTAATAAAATAAATAAACTCTCATTGTGAAGCAGTTTTAATTTTTTCGAGTAAAAAACATTTAAATCTCATTAATTTTAAGATATAATGTCCTTCTCAACTTTTTGTTAAATAAAACCTTCGAAATAGATTTCACGTTTCTAAAACCTTTGATATTCAAATAAAAAATGACGTATTTCAAACCAGTAACATGGATAATTTTGCAACTTAACAATTGTTACAAATACAATTAGAATACAATTGTTATTTTATTAATAATTAATACCTACGTAAGCAATAAAAAAAGTAATGTTATGTTACGGTTTCCTCATATCTTTTAGTATTTTTGTGAAATTTTAAAAGGTATTATGAACTTAAATAAGTTTTTCAGATTCTCATTTCCTTTTAGTTTAAGTTATTATTATCTGCTATGTTCTGCTAAAAAAGAATATACCAACATCCTGTTCGTCATTCAATCATTATTACTGCAATAACAGTAGCAATTATTACAATGAATATAAATAGTAATCTGAATTATAAAAGTCTTTAATGTGTAAGTAATAAATCAAACACGAAAATCTAATTTAAAAATCGTTCTCCGCTGGGAAGAAAAAAGGCATGAGACAAGATGGAGTATGTTTCCCTTCCTCCAACAGTTTGTTAAAATGTTGACCTTCCTGCAGTAATCATTATCATGGGGAGAAAAAGTTGTACAGGGATGTTGAGAGAAAAACTTTTATGTATTAAGGAAGTTAACACATATTATACGTAGATGCGAGGGTGTTTGAGGGTTAACTATACTATACTCTTTATTAAACTGTCATTCTGCGCATTCTGCAATCATTATTGTGCACTTATTGATAAATGAAGTGCCAATTATATAATAAATACAGAAAATTTTTCTAAAGCTATAAAGGGTTCTGAATAGTTTTAATATTCCGTGAAAACTGGAGATAATGACTTAGCACAAAAAAGGAAGATCTACATTCACGATTCCAGCTTCCCATGACACATGTTATTAGATATAGCTTTATATCAAGTCTTAAGAAAGATAAATTAATGCTTTTTTAATAATTAGTAAATAAATTTTTTAAAGCGAAATATTTTGTATGCATTTAAAAATTTCAAAAGAAAAATAATGATTTTCATGTGTAAATTATGGAATTTCCTGTAACTAAAAACAATTTTATAAAATAACAGTTAGTAGGAAAAGCCAAAGAAGGGAACATTAAATGAAAACTCCCAAAATTAAAATAGACCTGCTTATGTGATAATTTCGATTTATATGTCTCGAAATTGTTACTTGGCAAGTCCAAAATCTTTTCTTTCTTTTTTTTTTTTTTAAAAAAAAAAAGAAAGAGAGAGAGAGAGAGAGAGAGAGAGAGAGAAAGAAAGCGAGGTTTAAGTACAGTTTTTGTTGACTTGAATTTAGAATGATTTCAGAAATCACTACTATGTCAATAAACTATAAGAATTTTCATTTTATATGCCTAATCTTTTTAAAAAAATTTCTTATCTTAAGCTGAATTAATTATCGAAACTGAATGCAGCTAACAAATGTAAAATCTAATTATTAACCCCCAATCTAGACTGCATCAGTCAAATTTGAGATGAGACAATGAAACTGAAGTGTAAAGAATTATGTGAACATTGACTTGTTTATCTTTTCTATAGTTTTCCTTTCGTTGCTGTAATTTTTTATACTTCAATAATTTTTTGAAGAATGAATAAATACATTATCCAAAACTAGATTTGCGTCAAAATTTTGAATTTAGTCCATACAAATGACAAACCTTTTTTCTTGCATTTATAAAAATGATGATAGTATTTTATTTTCTTAAAAATATCTTTATTTATATAAGACCACATCTTTTTATTTCTTTTTTCTATATTACTCATTTTATCCAAATAATTATGAAGATAAAATATATTTTATCGTCTAAAATAAGGCCTCTCACTTTTGGGTCAGTTGAAAGGAAAAAAAATTGTTTTTTGAAGAATACAAAAGTATTAAAAATACATGGTTTTTATGAATAAACTTTAAAACCGTGATTATACCGTTACTGTCCATTTTGATCACTGAAACAATAAAAAATAACGAATTAATTCTAGGCCACTCTTCAAAGTAAACATTTATATGTAAATTTTCCCAATTAATTTCCTTATTCATGCTTTATATTATTACTCACTCTTTATATTCGAGAAGAATTTTTTTTTCCGAAAAAGAAGAAAAGACCAAAAGCCAATGAAAGAAGTTTTTGTCATTAGATGATAAGATTTAAAACCTCCACATATATAAGTGCAAATAACCTTTCTGATCATTGAAGCAAGTAGTAATGAATAATGAGCAACCAACAATCTCTTCGAATCATACATATTGAATGCAAATTTTCAAACACACAGCAGTCTTGATTTCAATGACTATAAAACTAATACCGTGTATCGCTTTAAACCGTTCACACTTCAGTCTAAATCCCAGAATTACATCACTTGCTTAATGTTAGCAACTCCGAATTTTCTCTCGTTTTTAGTATTGTAACATCGATGAGAAGCAAATCATCTATGAATTGCTCGTGTAGGGGGAAGTAATACACTCCAGAATTAGCCATGTTTCTCAACTTTTGAGGTATCTGATGCAAGCAATTATTTTAAGGCTTGCAACACATACCCGAGGCTGTTACGCTACAGTGCACTTGACTTTGAGACGAAAATTGCGAGGACATTTTTCTTTTAAAAAAATATAAGAAAACAGCTTTTTTTTCTCGATATCTGAGTTTGGTGGTGGACACTTAGTTTGCGCAATACACCCTCCGATATACCCTTGCGAATTGCGTTAAAAAAATGCGTTGTTTAAATGTTGTAAAAATTTGATAAAGGAAATACACTCAGATGCACGAAAAGTACGCAGGAGACTTAGTGATACGTGGTGATAAAAAAAAAAAAAGTTGTGTAAACGTTGCGAACAACCTTCGAGTTTTTGAGAAGTTTCTAATAATTTTTTTCTACAATTAAGAAATAAAGACAGTCGGTGAAGAGTCGAAATTGCGATCGTTGCCAAATTTTTCACCTTGATTCTCGTCTAATTTGTTCGCGTTTTAGAAATTTTGACGCGCATTTCAAAGCAATGGAAATTTCTTTCGTGAAAAAAGTTTCATGCTGGAATTATTACTTTTAAGGGATTTTAATTAAAGGCCACAGCAAACATTGTATAAAGAAATTATTTCTGAAATTAATCTTTATGAAAAATTAAATTTATGGGTTTATCAGTAAAAACTTAAATTATTTTTTTAAAAAAATCGAAGTTATAAAAATGTGATGCAATTATATTCAAAATTTCTAATATTTTCTCTAAAATAGTAAGATAAACTAGGATCATTTAATAAATTAGATCAAATGTCTATATATAAAGATATAACTTTAGTAAACTAAATTAATTTATAATTTGAAAAACTCACTATAATAAGTTATATAGAAAGAAATAAAATGTAATTTATTGTTATGCGGATATAGCAACAATATGTTCATATTATAAATGAATAAAATTATTTGATACGTATGAAGTGATTTTATATTTCATGCTATGAAATTAGATTTATTTCACAAAATAAAATTAAATAGTAATAATAATATATATTTGTAATATTAATTAATTTTACAAGCATAAATTAAGAGCTCATATGCGCATTAAGCTAAAGTACGTTATTAAATATAAAATTCTATATTCATATTGTTTATCATCTAAAATATATTACTGAAGAAGTTCTAATTTTCTAAAAAATTTGACTTAATTTTTTTCTAAAAAGTCAAAATTATGAATGAACATAGTAATATTATTCCTAAATTTTTAATCTTGACGCTGATTTCATTAATATTTTAGTCATTTGAATTTAAAAATGAAACTGGATTATTCTTCCAAAAAACAATAAACAGAATAACAAAATACTGAATTTTTTTAATATTGGATAAATGGAGGGGAAGAGATAATTTTTTCCTGCTTAGTATCTTCTTAAAGCATGCTTACTAAGTAGAAATTAATTTTAAAGCATTTTTTTTTAATTTTAAAAACTTTGTTTAGTAAACAATCTTTTGTAATAAATATAAAGAAGGAAAAAATTGATATAACGACAGGAAATGTTTCGAATCTCGCGTCTAATTAGGTCACGTATTTACCTTTATTATTATTCCATACACGTACTATCAATTCGAACAGCATTTTGTTTACATTTAAACAAGGAATTACCATAAAAAAACAAACATTATTCTTGAAGGTAACAGTGAACCTTTCTGTTAATTGTTACAAAGATATTTTGACAATTTTCCCATTTCACACCCTTTATCCACTTATTTTTGAAAAGCTTTTCAATACATAGTATAGAAGAAACTCGGGTCTTCACAGCAAGGCTGAAGTATTCCGAGAAGGTAATCAGATTTTTTAAAAAAAATAACTCAAAAACAGGTGGGCAAAAACGGCTTCCTCACAATTGTTTGACATATCTGAATAATTTGATTTGAATAGTAATTTGAATAATTTTAGTCATTTTTTCCCCTGTAAAAATATTATATAAGATAAGATCGACCAAAAGACTACAAAAATTAAATGTTACATAAGTTTTAAATCAAATTATCAAGAGAGCGAAGAGAAATAAATTTTTTTGCTGCTTTTCTTGCATCGCGCGAAACGTTACGTTTCACAATATTATTACAGCGTACTGCAACATATTTTATATATACAGTTAGTTACTCAAGACATATTCTATTAATGATTTCTTAAAACGTAGAGACGGTGCCCTTATAATTTTTTGTGATTACTACAAAAAGGAATCTTGATTCTTTAAAAAGAGTTCTAATAATTTTCTGATTCAATTAATTTTGTATAGTAAATTTCTAAAAACATCTGTTGTGTAACTATTAATGGAGCTAACTGACCCTTATGATGTAAGGTTATTGTCTTCTTTACATGATGTTTTTGACCGTAGGTGTCGGGATTTCCCCAACCACACATGTTGCATCTTCAATTAATCTTTGTACAGCTTATTTTGGAATTCGTGTTGAGAATTTTTATGAGAATGTTGCTCCTGGTTGTTGTGTTTTACCCAAACCTTTACTCTAGGAATAATTGTTTTCTGAAGATTTATTGGCTGTGTAATACCTCAATAGACGTCATTCAAAATTAATGGAACGCCCATCGTGAGAATGAAGGCTTGGTATTATATCAAAAGAGGGAAGCAAAATAGCTTATTTCTCAACTAATACCTTACCAGTTTATCAATCTTAAATATAAAGAAACTTTGTTTCATATTTAATAAAGCAATAAATAAAAAGGTGCATAATAAAGCAATCATATATCATAAAATCTGGTCTATACAAAAGGCTAAAACCGTATAAAATTTCTCTTATTAATTGCTGACGAAAAATTCCAAGAAAAGAATAAAAATACTGAGCACTCGGCACCATAATAATAATAATGATAATAATAATTTTTGTTTGTCAAGTTCAACAGCGTTTTCATATTTTGTTAAATTTATTTTAACTTTTTCTGTTACGTTTTACTTAGTTTCTAAAATTGTACATCGTTGTTCATTCTGTGTGTGATTTAGTACATATAAATAACATTCGTCATAACATTAAAATACTTTATTACTTGTTAGCATATATTAGATGTACAGGAAAGCTCTGTTTGTTCCAATTCCAACAAAATTCAACAGGTATGCATATATTCATTTGACGCAAAATTGGCTCTTTCCTTTATGCCATTGAATATATACATACTGACCTAGAAAATGAAATAAACGAAGATGGTTCATGTTAGTATTAACCCTTTATCTACCGCATTATGATTTACTGCAGTTTTTTTCATGCAATATTTTTTTTAATCACTACATTGAAAATTAAGGGATATACTTAAGCAAAATTCTCAACTTTGGGAAATTTAATCCTTTAGAGCAAAAAATTAATTAAAGATATTCAACTGTAAAATTAATTATACACGTTGTTTACTTAAAAAAATAGTCAAATCCTTTTCTAAGGTCTTCATTAATATACAAAAAAAAAAAAAAAAAAAAAAACCAAGACCCTTAAATTTTGACATTAACTATTTCTTCGGGACAAAAGTGATAATCTTTGCATTCCGCTGAAAACACAATTTCTGCTATAAAACTATTCGCCTTCCCCGCTAAAATACTCATCGTAGAACTCGTGCTGCTATCTATCTTAGAAGAGTGGATTTCAAAGAATATTCCTGTTAACTATCGTCAAAATATTCGTAAAAATGGTGATTCTGTATAATTTTAAAGTGAGTGGTACATATAAGTACCGTCGGTAGATAAAGGGTTAAATGAGAAGCGATCGTGTATCCATGGCCACTGATAAAGTTAATTTACTCCGCTACGTGTTCTACGAATTCCAACCAGAAAGAAATGCCCCAGAAGCATGTAGAAATGTGTTGAAAGTGTTTTGTATAGGTAAATTTTCTGATAGAACATGCAGAAGATTATTCAAAATTTCCGAATAGGTGATTTCGACATTACTGATAAGCTGCTCTCTTCTTGGGCAAAATCCTTTTCTTTTGACAGCATCGGAGATAGCTGAAAGGCTTGATTCAGCTAAACAAACCATTTTGAAACATAATCTGAAACTGGGATTGGTGTAGAAATATTTAAGATATGCGCCACATAAGTTAAGTGAAAAAATATATGCACATCTCTTTTTGCACTCAAAAAAAAAAAAAAAAAAATCTAACCCTTCTTAGACTGAATGATAACTGGAAATGAAAAGTGAATTACTTACGGAAACATCGTAAGAAAAAGAGCATATTGTGAACCCAGAAAATCTGCCCCTTCCACCTTTAAATTGAAATTGAGCCTGAGTAAGAGCCTGTTTTGTATATATTGGGACATTTGAGGACCGATACATTGTGACTGGTTGAAACAGAACGTAAAACTAAATTCAGAGAGGTAATGTCAGCAACTGGATAATTTAAAAACAGCACTCCAAGAAAAGAGATTGGCGATTTTCAATAGGAAGGACATTATACTGCTTCATGATAATGCCGGGCCACATACTGTTTTAGGAACTAGTCAGAAACTCGCGGAGCTAGGCTGGGAAATTCTATCAAATCCTCCATACTTCCCGGCATTAGTACCCTCCAATTACCTCTTACATTTGTACTAAAAAATTTTCCTACTGGGCAAAAAACGAAAGAAAGATATGAAACAAGCGTTGGTTCAATTTTTCCTCTCTAGGGGTAAGGCATTTCTTAAAAATGCGATTGCCACAAAATAATTTATCCGTAAAAAAAAAAAGGTGATGGCAAAACTTATTGTCACCAAGCTGGCATGAAGTAATCAATACAATAAGATGCCAATTATATTACTCAATAATAAATCTTATTCAAGGTATGAAAAATTTATTTTGCTTTATTAATAGGCAGGATATGAATATCTACCGGAAAATTATTCTAAAACTTTCCGGTAGACCTAATATAGTCATTTGCATTTAAAATATTTATTTATATACCTTCTTTTTTTCTTTACTTACTACGATATAGTAAAATTAAAACTTGAATACATCTTTCTGAAAAATTAGCAATAATTTTTCATTCAATCCGCTTACTATTGATTGAAATAACAAAAGGTAAATGAAAAAAGAATGCAATTGATGTAATATATATATTTTTTATTAATAACAATAAGTATTTTTATCATGTTCATCCGTGATTTCAAATAATTAAAGATAAAAAATTGTTTATTCATCCTTCGTAAAATTATGAATGAGAGAACCAAAATTTCAATGAAACCAAGCGAGTAGGTAACAAATGAGTTTCATCGATCAATTTTTGACAATGTAATTGTGCAATAATTTGGCTAATGTTCAAAACACGCTTCATCATGTATAAATTTGTTTTTAAAATTTAAACGTAGTTTCATTTTAAAAAATGAATCGAATTGTTTTAAGGAATAGAAAAATTTTCATTCTATAAGATGGTGTTTAGTTTTATTAAGAAAATACAGAACTCTTCTGTCAAATGAAATGCTTAATATTTGTTTAACTAATTCGGAAAAAAAAGAAAAATGTACAATGAAAGTTTAATACTATTGGATACATCAAATAATAATGACTGATAATGAAATTTTCATTTTATTATAACCAAATAAAAAGTGATTAAAAAATTCATTTTTTGCGGTAGATCAATTGCCAGATGTGATATTAAATAACCTCATTGGGATTCAAAATAACTGTTTTATAACATTTTTCTGATCCAACTGTATTTAAAGTGATAATTGTGGAATTTAAAAAAAAAATCACAAAACTACAGTAAAATAACATTTTTGCTAGGGTCATATTGATTTATTAAAATAAAAGTATGTGTAAATTCAGTATCGGTCGAAAAAAGAATTAAAAGGGATCTTTTTTTCAGGATTATTTGTGTGTGTGTGTTTAATCTCTTATTATCATACCTTTTATTCCAAATGAAGACCAGAAAAATAAATAATCGTTTATTTGTTGTACAATACTACATTGATTAAACAATAATTTTAATGCAGGTTCTCTACAAATTGGGGTTGGGCACAAAGAATGATTTATCGCATGTAATATAGAGAAGAGTTGTTGCAAGAGAGAAATAGTCCAAGTTTACCATTATCCCATTGATGTGGTTTCCTTTCGTTTCTCGACAAATGTCCCCTCCGTAAATCAGCTCTTGATATAAATTTGCCAGCACGTTTCCGTCAATCAAATTAATTACAGGGCAGAGTTTTGATTTTAGTTCAGGAATGGACGTAGGAAAGTGCGTACCCTTGATTCTTTACAAAACCTCATACATAGAAATCCATTGGTGAAAGATCTTGTAATCATGGTGGCTATTGAATAAAACCTCCAAATCCAAACTGGTGCCTCAGCTTTGAAGTAAAATGTAATGTCGTTATGATAGTGACAAGTCACGCCAAAAATGAAAAAGTGAAATGTAACCTCTGGCATTTCTTCTTTGATGATTGGAGTAAGGAAATTCTGTAGTATGCCCAGGTAAAAACCATGAAACACTATTATCTCTTTTCGGTGCTTTTTTCTTGTATTCTCTAATAAAATTTCGTCGTACTTACACAACAGAATGATTTTCATAAAACTAAAAATAGCATTTCGCTTTTTCAGCATCGTTGTACGTCTCCATTATCCTGATGCCGAACAAAGATTGATTACTGCTCGCTAGAAGATAGTTATGACATCTAATGCCATCTATGAATAAACAGGATGTATAACTACTAGTCTGACTTTAAAAAGGTTAATTTCATTCAATATTTCGGAAATTCTTACGGAAGTGCCCAACTAATTTATAGATTGTATTTGGTTCACAGCTGCTTATGTTTGTTGATGTAGTTCTGTGGTTTTAAGTCTGATGGTACTCGTACCATTGAGGACTGGACGTTTAAAAGATTATCTAATCGAGCTGAACGATATGTTGCTGATTTTGCTCTATTGATTAGTGATATGTTTAAAATTTTCATGATTATTTAATTTAATATCGTAAAATCCGGCGTATAACGTGCACCTGCACTTTCACAAACTGCATTTTTAATTGTTAGTATAACCGCGTACCCTTTTTTTACGAAGAAACCTGAAATGTATGTGCGCAATTATCTTCTGTTTTGAAGTCTTCTAATTGGAGTATTATCTCAAGCATCGGAAAAAATAGTATACTTTTAGAACTACAATCTTTTTAAGTTCGTAAGGAATGCCCCATTTCTTTTAAATAAACAATATTTCGATACTTATAGAAGTCTAATTCTTTTTATGGTCGTCTAATCTTTTTCATTTTTAAAGCTCTTATTTTTATACCCGGCGTGTAATGCACACTCGTTAATTTCAATTTTCATTTTTTGCGCTATACACCGGAATTTACGGTAATTATATATATAATATATATGCATGATTATTAATTTAATAGGATCATCAAATATGATCATTTTATACGTGAGATGATCAGTATGATCATCACACATACCTATTAAAACATTAGTCATACGTAAATTAAAAGAACTTTATTTTAAAAGAAAAAAAAATTCATTTAGTAATGAATTTTAAGAAATTTTGGCAAATGAAATTTAGTGATTAAGTTAACTATTTCGTATTGATGTATTATTTTTAATACAGGAATAACTGAATTTGATAAACATACAAATAGTTATAATTTCCTCCATCCAATCATCTCATTTTGACTGCGAATCTATCGCTCTCGAATTTTCAGAAATATGATAATGTGGTTATATATGCTTTCATCAGAAAAAGAAAAATGCTTTATTTTAAATGAAAAAAGATTGCTATTAACTGATCAAATGGGAGCAGTAAAACGCCAATTTTAAATAGTGCTCATAAAAATGAAAGGTTTAATATTGATACATGACGAACTCTTTTTCTTTTTTTTTAAGAGAAAAACATTAGAATCCGTCAACGATGCATTATATAAAAAATAAATATTGGGAAATATTACCTAAAATAATTTCTTCATATGCTCAAATATCCTTCTCTCAGTAATTTAAAGCTTTTATCTTTTTGAACCTAAACTTTAATATTGAAACATCTGTTAAAAGTACAGTTCACTGTATTGTCTGCAGGAAGTGTATTTTCTTTTTCAGTAATCCAAGTAATTTTTGAGGATATTGCACTAAGGGTTTTCCCGACAGAAAGCACTGTATTGCATGTTAAGAAATCATTTGTTAAATTAATTTATTTCCTTGTATAATACTGTTATATTTTTTGTAAATTACTTCCATTGCTCTTGAAAATTTTTATTCTATTTCTCAACGACTTTTAGTTTGATAACAATTAGTCGAAAATGCAATCAATAGGATGAAAAGTATTAATGGTAGGAATCATTTTCCGTGACATTACTTAGAAAATATCCACAAGTAAATTCTTCTGAATTCAAACCTGAGTAAGAAGCAAAAATCGGATATCATCTGATTCTGTCTGTTCGTAATCGTAAAAATTATCATAACTCATTAGCGTAAATGTATAACATGAATGTGCTTATTTATGGAACAGGTATTCATTCTTAAAATATTCGTAGAAGATTATTTTGTTAAGTTTCTATAGTTCAGCGATGCGTTAAAGTATTTAGTAACAGGGAGGTATTTAATACAAGTTAAGTCTTTTTCAATAGAATAGCAAAAATTTGTTCACAGTTTGATAGAGGATGTTACAAACTAAATGAATTTTACTCTAGGAACCCTATTATTCATGCAATCATGTAATACTTGGGCAATACTTATATACTAACAAATATTTTTTAGGCTAGTACTTCTCAAACTTTCAATATTTGTGACCCACTTTTCAGTCATTTTTTCACCGCCCTCCTCCAAGCAATAACGATTTATTGCATCGAGGGGGATATAACGATGTATTGAATGAGATAATAATGTATTTTGACGCTAAAGCTACACAATACGACTTTAATTATAAACCATACAAACTATCAAGATAAGTATTAAATTTTGAATTTAATTTTGTATACGATAAGTCTATGGGAGTCACTAGTAATTATTAAAATTGTTTTTAATTTAGATAAATGATTAATAGATGATTCGATAATTAACTATGGTAAATTAATTATCGAATACATTGTGCGCTACTGATACGTTAAAAAGTATATCATATCAATTGAAATGTTTATTTTACTTTTTATTTTGTCATAATGTATTTTGTTTTGCTTCCTTTCAGTAAATAAATAACTATATTTTTACTGTATTTTAACTGTATTAACTGTATTTAACTCTACTGTATTAACTGTAAAGAACTGTATTGCATTACTGTACTTTAGTACTGTATTTTAAATCTTTTATTTTCGACTTTGCGTTATGCTCGTCCCCCCCACGCAAGGTAAACACTCCCCTCCCCTAGAGGGCACGCCTCACAGTTTGAGAAACGCTGTTTTAGGCAATTGTTTAAGAAAGATATTTATCGTTTTTATATGCTATAAACCCTTTCTCAATAATTCATTTCATTATGAAACTTTTTGAACAATATTGTCTGTTTGCTTGAGTAAAGTTCTAGAACCTATGGCACGCGGTACAATTCTCAATGGCACTCAACATCACTCTACGAATTTGTCAATTTTTGAGTCGATGAAAGTTTATAATTTTGAAATTGTGTTTCCTAAACTAACATCTTCACAGAATTATAGAAATCAAAATTTACAGATTTATGGAAAACTCAGCAAGATAACTACTGATACATTTAAATTATTCGATGCCTTCGCTGGAAAGAATTAATTGTTTGATGAAAACTGAGTAAGATCTGTTTTCGGTTTTTGGCTCTACATATCCAAGTGAACATATCTTTTCTCACATGAAAAATATTTTGAGTCCAAAAAGAAGTTGTGTAACAACTAAACATTTAAAATCATGTCAAATCGAAAGTCAAATTGTACCCCTGATATCGCGATATGAAGTGGAGCGGTGCAAGAACGAAGTTCAAACACATTAAAATATTTATTATTTTAACTACATTGAAGAAATATTTATATTTTATATTATTTATTCCTTATTTTAATAAATATGTTATAAGTTACATAATACTCAATATATGAACAATTTTTAATTTTTTCTATTTATGTTGAGAGAATAGTTATATTTTCTGTTGTTTATTTTTTATGTTAATAAATATTTTTAAGAAATGCAAAATTAATATACAATAAAAACCTAAATTTGTATTCTTCATCTCTATTCCTTGACTAATATTTCTTACTACGTGGCACTCTGAATCATATTGGAAGATTGGTTCGGTACACTACAGCTGCAAAGTTGCCGACTCCTGTTCTAGAAAGCTGTAATGAAACTCACATATCAATAATTATATACAAAATTTTTCAATAATAAGCAGTGTTCGGCCCGTAATGGCCCGGATGAGCTGGACTTAACCAGATTTTCCGATTATAAATTTCGACCCACCAATGCCAAGGGGACACAAATATCTTCTGCACCCAGAGCCCGAAATGAGTTTAAATCGGCACTCCAGACCGAAGGTTCCCCTTCACGTTAGAAGCTACCTAGACTCGGGGATGCTCGACTGTTGTCCTGACCAACATCACCATATTTCTCTTCAATTAAAAACATCTGTTTATTGGTTGCGGGCCCAAGTTATGAATGGGCCGGCACTGTTCTCCTGCCATTATGATGAATGAAGCATGGCATAGACTTGAAGCACCTTGAAGTAATTTGCCCGTATCTGTCATCCGAGTGCAGTTGAACTCGATGCCTAATCGGGCTAACAGTGTACACAAAGAGAGAAAGAGAAATAATTAAAAATTTTGTCAAAATTTTAGTTACATTGTACTTTAATTTTTAATATTTAAAAAAAAAAATTTCTCTTATAATGATAGTTGCAAACACACAAATTAGTTAGGATTATTTTATAAAGATAATTAAGTGGAGAGTAGTAAGTGCCAACTACCTTCCCTAATATTCAGAATAGTTTTGCAAGCGTTGTTTTCAAAATGAGAATATATGGAAAATACTTTGAACAAAAATTAAAATTTCCTCCAATATTTCATACATACATATATTTAACTAAGAATTAAGATACATATAAAAGACAATGGAAACTCCCATTTCAAGTTCTGTACCTCAAATGCTTTTGTTATGAATCATTTCAATACTGAGACTTATTGGGGCGTTGACAATATCGTCTGTGTATGGGAATATCCCACTTGACAGCCCCGGGGGATAGTGGCATGTTCCGCATGAAGGGTGATGTGCATTGAGCAAGTAATTAGCCGGCCTTTAGACAGTGAGTAACCTTGCTTTTAAGCAAGAGGAGGAGAGAGGGGGGAATACAGCTGCTTACCCCTCTCTCTCCCCGTTACGCTGAGAGAAAAGGCGCGTCCAATCCAATCACTGTTCCCCCAAAAGTATTTCATTAGCTTCAAGGTCACTATCTTGCTCTGCACCTCAATCCCACCCTCTTATTTTCGGAATATTTTTTTAAAGTTAAATTTCCTCTTTTTTATTTCTTTGAATGTAGGTAATTATTGTCTATTTATTGGAAAATCAGTAAGTGATACATGAATTCCTTTTTTTTTAAAAACAAAAAATAAATAAACAAGAATGATAATAAAAATAAAAGCTGTAGTTGTTTCTTTAATCGCAAAAAATAATATAAGTAGATAAAATTAAATTGAAATTGTCTTCTTTTAAGTGGAACAAGTTCTAGTGGAGAAAACCTGATGAAAGAATAATTATTTGCTGTAACATTTTTTTTTTTTTTTTTTGCAAATTTATGTTATTTCTTTTTTATTTTTAAAAAACTGCTCCTATAAATAATTTAAAAAATAATAATAATAATTGATTGATATAAGATTCATTTAAAAAATTTTTTGAGTACTCCGGATTTATTTTTTAAAATTAGTTTATTAGCTCAAATCCAAGTATTATTCAAAAATAAGGTCAAACTTTATAAAAGAATTTTAAAATAGTTAGAAGACCGCCATTTTTGTTTCTCGGTTAATATCTACTGTGGTTGCCTTTCTGGTGCAATTTGAATAGAAAACTGTTTCGCAATTTTAGGTACTTTTCTTTTTCAAAAAGCCGTAAAAATTAAAAAAAAAAAAAAAAAAAACACCAATTAATAGCATAAGAAAACTAACCTTTTTTCTTTAATGTTGGAAACAATTAAAAATGTCATGCATCCTCAATAAAATGATAAAGAATGTAATCTGGAATTGAGATTATTACCTTATTTTGTGTTTAATTTAACAAAAGAAGAAAAAAAAAATCAGCTGTCGCCAACGTCTTTCCGAAACTGATATGTTCCTAATTTTATTATATAGCCTTAATCTGCAAGTACTTTATATTTCTTTTTTAATCTTTTAAGCCATGTTAATTGTAAAAAAAAATATATATACAGTCGGACCTCTATATAACGAATTCGCTAAATCCCGAAAAAAAGTTCGCTATATGGAAAATTCGTTCTACAAAGGTTCATCTTTCAATTTTTTTTCTATAAACCCCATAAAACAAATTTTAAATTCATTAACACTAAATGTTTAAAAAAGTAATTATTCATACCTTATTGTAAATTAATATATATTTATTTCTATATCTTAACTATCAAAAAAGAAAGAAAAACCGCAAGGAAAGTTTCGTGACGCCTTTATCCACTTCCTGCAGAATTTATTATTTTTCTTTGGTTCTCAAGCACTGACGTTTTGATATTTTCGAGCTACAAGGAACGAAGTTACAAGTACGACTGATCAACACTACAAATAAACGGAAACTAGTTCTAGGACACGGGGACACGAGACTACTACACTGAGGGTGAAAGAGGATACCGAAGATGTTTCCAGTGAATTGGATAGTGGGGTTAAAACTTGCACTTCTTGGATGAAACGCCCAGAATTCTATTGCTCTCGGCGAGTTAGGCACCTAATAAAACCAGTTCAAGATTTATGACCACCATAAAATGAGTTAAAAGAGAAAAAACTTGAGGTGTCCAGAAATACTTTAAAAATAGGGAGAAAAAATATTGAATCACAAGGAAAAAAGTGCGTTAAATAGAAAATGCACTTCGCTATAGAGAAGCTATCTTACGAAGAAAATTGTAAAATGTTTTTGGTTCTAAGAAAAAGTTCGCCATATAGAAAAATTCGCAATACAGAGATTCGTAATATGGAGGTTCGATTGTATACATATAAACAATGATCAAATATATTCTATGTTGTATTGTGGGAAAAATTTTCTTTGTTAAAACATTCTTAAAAAATGTTTGTATTTTTATCTTATATACAGAGCATAACATAAAAATATTTTTTAACAAATATAATGCAAGAAATAGTTTTCAAACACGATTTTCACGACAGTATATATATAATTTTTACTGCTAAAATTAATATGATACAAACTATAAATGAATATTAAATGGCAATTGATAAGTCATAAAAGAGCCATCTTTTTGCGAAAATAATAATACTAATGATGATAATGATGATGATGCGATACAATAAAATTCATTGTTCATAATAAAATTCAATTTCAATACGCAGTTTTATAACATAAAAATATGTATCATCTTTTGAAATTTGTGTGTTTTTTTTTAAATTATACGTGTTCCACAACAAAATTAGTTAGCTATAATGTAATAATAATCTCTGAACTTTAAACCAAATAAATATAACAAGGGCAATTTTTATCACGCTTGCGAAACTAAAGTGAGAGTAATTACTGTGTTTGATAAAACACTAAGTAAATGGAGTTTTAAAAAGTTAGTTCCCAATTTCATTCAATTTGATTGCTGTAAATTCCATAAATTGATCTTTTTTAAATGAATATCAAATAATTATATTTCTCAACCTCATTTCTTCTTTCCAAAAAAGAGCTTACAATTTGATTGAGTAATTTTTAATAGATGTTATTGGTTAATGTCAATGGATCAATTGATTACCTAAAGCATATGGCGTAACAGCATTTCTCTCGATTTGTTGCAACCAACGAATCCGTCATTAGAAAATGTTTATAAGTATTTAATAGCTCATTCACTTTTTCTTAGTAAGCAACATTTTTTTCATAACACTTTTAATGTAATTTTAATTACTAAAATTATTTTTAATAAGTAATAAACGTTTTCATCGACGTTTTCAATTTTTAAATTACGAATGGTAAATATTAATATAAAGTCTGCCAAATTTTCATTCAAAAATGTACTCTTTTCCGATTAATATCTAACCAATTTAAAAGAAAATAGGATTTTAAACGAATTTTAATTTACTGAGTGTATTAAGAACAAAATTTTATTTAAAAAAAATTGATAATTATGAGCGTATCAGTCATTGTATTTATCATTAGTCATTAAATTATTTTGCCTTTTTTATATGTATATTTCTAGCTTTAAAACATCTCGATTTTTATGTTTAAATTTTTTTTGCTCAAGAGAAAGTCGATTAAAAACTATTCTGTTGCTTAGAATTTAAATTAAAATTCCATTTCGTATTAATTGTAATTGATTTTGTCATGTAAGAAAATTTGTTAAAAAGAAGTAATGATCATTAGCTAATCGGTACAATATTTTTTTTACAAATATTTCTTTTTTTTGCAATATAGATAATACTATAAACTTTCCAATTTTTAACTTTTTTATCACATTAGTTTTAATTCTATGGTATAAAAAAAATAAATTTAACAGAAATAATAATAAGTAGAAAACGTATATATCTTTAAACTCCTTTATAATCGTTTGTTTACAGTTTACTTAGATGTTTAACGAAACATTTTCTTTTATCAAAACTATGATCTTCGTTAATCTTGCATGAACTATTGATAAAAACACTTATGCGCTTTTTTCAGAGCCTCAACATTCTTAAGTATTGTTGAAAAAGTTTCGGATTGCTTTCTCGAGAAATTATAATTAATTCTAATCTTGTTTATCCCCAAATAAAGGAAATTTCGAAATATTGAATTTTCTCTTAGTTATTCCGATTATCAGATCCTTGATGATTCCAATTAAATTTGTCCTTCATCATAATTATATTTCTCATATTTCTCTTGTTTATTCTAATGCCAGAGTTTTTGCATATTTATTTAAATAAATTGGATTAATTGCTGGAGGAAAACCCCTTTTTTTGATTTTAAAAGTTTATATGTTAACATATTTTTTCTTGGGTTGATAAGTGATCAAGATGTTGAGTTAACTAAATATTTCCTGAGTACTCATAAGGTAATTATGTTTTTTCTTAGTTATTTTTTAGTTCTGTTTTTCTTTTCAAAATCATTCCGGAAAATGGTTATCATGACGAATTTAAATAAATATAAAATAAAGATATTTTTTACAATGGAATTCTAATTCAAATGCAATGAATTTTTTCCCTAATTATTCGGATCTTTTACAGTTTAAAATAACGCATATATTAAAAAGTTATTTGTAGCATTTTTAAAATATTTTTTTTAAAAAAATCCGCTTCTGAAAAGAGTAAAGTAAAATTATGATTCTAAAGATGATAATATTAATTCAAGATTGTAGTTGTAATTGCTTTTTTTATTTGATTTAAAAGTAGTTTATTTCCACCTTATACATATTGAGTTCAGGCAGAACGAGATTATTGTACATGTGCATGGAAGTAAATTTTGTTGCATAAATACTTGAATTTTTTTGCTGAAGTTTTAAAAATACAGTCGGACCTCTATATAACGAAGTTACTAAATCCCGGAAAAAAGTTCGTTATATAGAAAATTCGTTATATAGAGGTTCATCTTTTAATACAGTGCTCCGCAACCTTTTTATCGCTGCGGACAGGTCAACGTTTGATAATTTTACCGCGGCCCTCTGAGGGTGGGACACGTTGATTGTTTATGTTTTAGATTGTTTTGATTTAACAATTTTAATTTAGTTACATTTAAATAGGCCTTCAGAATAAAATATAATTACACCAAAAATGAATAAAAGTGATTTATAGCGAGGAATATAAAATGATTTCCGTGGAAAGTTGCGCAAATCCGAGAGAAATGCGCTACTTTAAATAAAAGGGTAATAGTTTAATGCTCTTTAGGCAGCCCGGAACAACGGACCGGGGGTTACGGATCACTGTTTTAATATACTTTATATAAACCACATAAAACAAATTTTAAATTCATAAACACTATATATTTAAAAAAGTAATTATTTACACCTTTTTTTAAATTAATTTGTGTTTATTTTGTATATCTTCCCCATCAAAAAAGAAAGAAAGGAAGAAAAACTGTAAGGAAAACAAGAAAGAAGAATGTCGGAGAATTCACTGTATTTTCAATATTAAGAAAATAATTTTATGCGAAAATTAATGAATTTTAAGGACATTTTATATAATTTAAAGAATACAAGTAATATTAAAAATACATTATTTTAAAATAAGAACACGAAAACACGGGACAACTCCACTGAGGATGAAAGAGGATATCGAAGATGTTTCTAGTGAACTGGGCAAAGGGGGTTAAAGATTGGATGAAACGTCCAGAACTCTATTCCTCTCGGTGAGTTAGGATTTAATAAAACCAGTTCAAGATTTATAACCACCATAAAATGTGTTAAAAAGAGAATAACTTGAAATTTTTTGAGAAACACTTTAAAAAAAGGAAGAACAAAAACTGAATCACAAAAGAAAAAGTTCGTTATATGGAAAATACACCTCGCTATAGAGAGGTTATTTTACGAAGAAAATCGTGAAATGTTCAACGTTCCAGGAAAAAGTTCGCTATGTAGAAAAATTCGCAATTTAGAGGTTTGACTGTATATTGAAGTAGTAAGTAGAATTTTATTCTATTGTAAAATAATGAAAGAGAATTGTGCTTGAATTTAAATGAATACTAGAAAAAAAATTAAATAATATAAATGAAAAAAGTCTTTACCACGTTATATACTCTTGCACATTCTTCAGCAACTATTTTGTGGTTGCATTTCTTTCCCATTGTTTTTATTCCCATTATTGAAATTGCCTTTTCCATTTCCTTTATGAAAATTTTCTGAATAAGTATTGAGCTTTTTTTTAGTTAGAACAATGTTAATATTAACATATGTTCAGATGACTGTGATTCGATTTTATTTATTTTGCAAGGTGAAACAACGCCAAGGCTATTAGTGACGGACCCAATAATTTTATTCCGTGACCAGGTGACGAGAACGACACCTGACAGGAGTTGGCATTCTCCTCGCCAAACTTCCAAGCTATGCCAACGGGAGGACTTTAAATATGGTTTTAATACTTTTTTTTATCTCTACTGGGCTGCTTATTGGAGTTTTTCCATTGCAGACCTAGTACATTCCCCAAAAGCTGGTATCACTTTTTAGTGCGGCACCATATAGGCGGATACCAATCGCCGCAGGTAATTTTGACGCCCAGTTTCCTCCCTAGATGGAGGCACCTGAGCTCTGACGATGCGAATCTGTACTAGAATTTAATTTTGCCTAGAGGACCCAAGCCAAACAGACACTCTAGGGATCTTTTACATGCCGTATAATCATACGACATGGCCGCTGTCAATTTTCTACATCATGAAAATCAACCGACTTGGGTGGGGTCGAACCCGCAACTTAAGATGCAGAAGGCCACCGACAGACGAACCAAGCCACCTAGCCGACTGGTTTTAATATAAACAATTATATTTATCAAACTATGCCTCCAAAATGAAGAAACATGCATTAAATATGTGTTTTATTATTAAATCAACTAATTGAAGCAAAAGAAACTTAAAAATTATGCATGCGAGAATTTTTTACAAGAAAAAAAAAGTTAAATTAGATGGGAACGAGAGTATTCTTTTGCTCTGACTTCTCCAAATAAGGGAAAATTGTATCAAAATTGGATGGATTTTCCTTCTGGAAAAGATATTCCGAATATTAAGGTTCTTTCTTTAATATCAGGTAAAAAATAGGTATCAATAACCCTACTGGTTAAAAAATTTTCCAAATGTCAGTAAAGAAAAAAAAAAAAAAAAAAGAAAATAAGTGAAGAAATGTGAATTCAGATTTCAAGTTCAAGTAGAATCAGCCTATTGTTCTGGCTGAGTGACATGATTGGTTTGTCGCAGGCCTTCTGCACCTAAGGTTGTAGGTTCGACCCCGGCCTAAGTCGGTGGATTTTCATGATGCAGAAAATCGAGAGTGGCCATGTCATATGATTATACGGCATGTAAAAGATTACAGCGGCTTAGTACAGGTTCGCATCGTCAGAGCTCAGGTGCCTCCGTCAAGGGAGGAACTTGGGCGTCAAAACTACCTGTGGCGATTGGTATCCAACTTATATGGTGCCGCGCTAAAAAGAGATACCAGCTTCCGGGAATGTTCTGGGTCTACAATGGTAAAACATCAATCCGCAGCCCATTAGAAATAAAAATAAAAATAAAAAACATAATATACAAAAGTTATCTTCAATTATTTTAAAATAAGGATATTTTCGCATTGTGATATTTTGCACATTGGACACTTCGAATTCAGATGCCGCTTCTCATATTTAATAAGATCCTTATATTAATTCTAAGTGTATAAATTGGTTATGAACATCCTCTGTAAAAGAACATTTAATATTTCAGCTAATAATAGTAAGCAATAATGCGATAAATATGAATATTGGGATTTGTAGGAAGATATTTTATGTTTAAAAATAATAAGACAATGTATTGTTATCAAATATTTACTGCTTGAAACTTAATAAAGAACTAAGCAATAACACAAAGACAAATTTGTTTCATATTTGTGTAATGGAACAAAACTAAAAAAAATCGTAAATATATAGAGTACAATTGTATGTATATATGTGTGTGTAACTACAATAAATTTTATAATTAATACATACGTAAAAGATTTAATTATGCATAATAATAATTAATTTTCTCTTAAAATAAAACATTTTAAATAAAAATAATTGTTCAAATACAGACTTAATTAAAACTGAATTAAAAGTACGTCTAATACAAAAAATACAAGTGTAAAGCTAAAAGTAAATGTTTATAAAAATGAAAGTGTAATACTTAACAAGCAAATTTGAATTCTTAAGAACTTGTTAAAAAATTCTTAAGAATTTGAAAGAAATATTTTTATTATTAGTAGAAATAGTAAATTAAATTTTTTAAAAAATGTTCAAAGAAAGAAATATTTTCTTGTTTATGTATGTGTAGATGATAACTTGTTAGCAATGTTTTAACCATTTGATCAAGGAATTTAATCCTTAAGTATTGTTTATTTCCGCTTAGAGAGAGTGAATAATAATTATCAGCTTGTTCATCTAAAAGTAAATAATACTTCTGAAGGGTTTTTCAGACTTTAGAATTCTTTTAATGTCGTTTCTATCTACATCACTGAAACTATTGGTAGATGAATCTAAATATTCCTCCCTAAAAACACTCTATAAACAAGAAATTGAATTGATTGAATTTATATTTTATGAAATATGTAGAAGAAACTGTTTCTGAGTCATGAACACACGTCAAATCTATAATAATTTCAGCTCAATATCATAAAGAGAAATTTAAGCATCATTTAATATCACGAGTTACAGTACCAGTAGTTTCAATGAGAAGAATTATATTAGTGAAATTCACAATCTGATTAAAACCAGATTAGATTCAAGCTGTATAAATTTTAAGATTCAAATCCACGCATTTGAATTTTTGAAGTATTTTCCTTGTTCAGTCATCTCTGCACCCCTTCGGCATTCCTTTTCCAAAAAGGATTACGTCAAAATCATTTGTACATAATCGCCTGGTGTGTGGTCTTGAAAAACGATTACTAATAGTCTCGTTTATGCATGAATGAATTTTTTTTTATCTCATGGTGTGATAACTATTTCTTCGAATTATTGTAATGCCGTGTGCTCAGGAAATCTTGCCACAGATATCGATCGAAACTTAAGTGTGAATTTGATGAATTACACTTACCGAGAAACTAGTGAACGTTACCTAGAAATGAATATTGTTATTATATGCTTAGGTCTTCTCCTTTCTGTAGGCTTTCGCTTTTCTTAATCACTTAACAGCTCTGGTAAAAAAAAAATTAAAAAATAATAACACCTTTACAAATTTTGTATTTCATTCAGATTCTAACTTAATATCCTAAATTGCCGGTTATTCTCAAATAGGTATAAAGAGTAATTAAGTCCTAGTACATATTACCGTCGCACTTTTAAGCAGCGGTCGCTAAACTTTTTGACTTCACAGACCAGTAAATTCATAATTTAAATGCCTCGGACCACTAATAGGAATTTTTAAGTGTTAAATATATTTATAAAAAATATTTGTGATCTAATAACACATAAAATGTACCTAATTAATAAAATGAAACTATTAGTTGTAACCACACATTAGGAAAGCTTTACAAATAAGCCATAAAACGATAAACAAAAACTGTAAAAACAAAGAATTAAAAAATGGTTTAAGTATATATCAAACTTTTAACATTATACTTTCTAATGAAATGGTGCTATTCTGTGAAGTAGCGTTTTTATAACTTTTCACGTATTGTAATGAATTGAACTATGTTTCATAATGCATCTTAAAACATAATTTAACGTGATTAGTAAATATATTCCACACATTTTTCTGGGGAATAGCGAAATTTTCTCGTGGACCACCACTTTGGCGACCTCTGCTTTTAAGCACAACACAATGGCTATTGGCGACGGACCTCGTAATTTGAACCTCAGGCAAATGTGATGAAGACAACAAATGCGGTAACTACCATACCAAGCCAACGGGAGAACTTTGAGCCTCAACATCATGCGGTAGCGGGATCGACATCATGCGGACATACACAGCGGGTCTTTAGTGGCACTGGGCTCGAACTCGTGACACGGCAACCACGAGGCCATGGCCATGACCACTAGGCTACCGTGGTAACCTAGCACGATCAAAATTACCCAATTAACCCAGATTTCTTTATTCCATCAGTTTGCTTCATTAGCCAAAACTAAAACAAATAATTTCTAAGATCTAAATAAAAAAAATTTAACTAAACAATATGAAAGAAAATGTGTTTGTACGAGAGAGAGAAGCTAGATTCCTAACTTCATTTTATGCATAAAAATTCACAACGGAAATTTGTATGGAAAGTATCAAATATTATTTTAAAGACCTGATAAATAACGAAGGAGTTGGATTAGAAATGTTAAGAGTTCACTCTATAAAGTATTTTATAAATGAAACCAAACCTTTTTAATCAATGTTTACTCTTTGTTAATATTGCTTTTATTATTGCAAAATCTAAAAAATATATAAATTAAATTTAATGGAGAATTTTATACGTATTTCATACAATTATACAAACTCAAACTCAATGGCGCAACTGCCCATGAGGGCCAGGGCCTACTGCCCATCCCAGTATACGTAACCGTTGGGCGCTGAGGTGCATGAGCAGATGTCCCGATCAGGTGGTCAGCCTGAAGCGAGACCCCAGTGTTCAAGTTTCCAAGCAAGCTTGGTACTCATTTATCGACCCACTGCAGAAGGGATGAAAGGTTGAGTCGTCCTTTCCCAGCCCGGGAATACAACCCGGACCTGTGATGTGGGAGCATGATACGCTACCACTCGACTATAGGCCTCTTTTATACAATTATATCCAGTTTAAATAGAGGGCCACATTGTGGAAGCGGAGGATATCAGAGGTCCACACTGTCGCCCATCCGGTATAGTGGTTAGCGACGCTGACTGCTGTGCCATTGGGCCTGGGTTTGAATCCCAGGGAAGACATTGATGTTTATAAATGTATAGTGCCTTCGCGGCATTTGGGTACTTTAAATAGCCGTCGAGCCGCAAGTCCTCTCTTGAGGTTGATGGAAGGGGAAGAGAGGTGGAAGGCCCCTGATTACCCCCAGGGTGTTCTCCCTCAAAATTGGGATGAAACCGAGCTAAATCATTCTCTCACCTGTATGGTGCTCAAAGCTACGGATAACGACAGGCGTCACTTAGCCCTTTGCCATGAATTTCGTGGGCCTTAATCCAGCCTTTGCCGATCAGGTGGCATTAGAAATAACAGCAACAACAGAGGTTCACACTTCTTTAAAATGTGATTGCATTCATTATTTAATTTTACAGCTCAGAAAAGGTATAAATTGTCACCATAAAAATCAATAAATATAAGTTAAATAAAGTAGTAGCAATTTTATTCAATTTATTTTTTGTGCTAATTTTATATAATCTGTAGCTGTAAGCACATTTAATTTTGGAATCAGTTTAATGAGACAAATGTACCCTATCACACTTTACAAATTTTTTTCTTTGAAATCAGGAGCGAGATTTCTTTATGGAAATTCTGATAATAACCTGCAAATTAATATAAATTAACTTGAAACTACCGTAAAATTCGACGTATAAGGCGCACCTATACTTTCAAGTCGTAGCTTCGAAATGGAACCCTGATTTCAAGATGGCGGGGTATTTTCCGTTCAAACATTCCTTCTGACTTGTTGGAAGGTGTGTCTAGTTGCCTTTTTGATCTTATTTCGTTTATAGGGATAAAAAAAACCATTGCAGCTTTCGTTAATTCATATAATCAAATAATTTCGGTATTTCAATCTTAATAAGCAGATTGACTTTTGCAAAGAAAGAAGACATACTAATGGATTTCGTCAGAATTATTATTTTGGAAATCAACATGTGTTAAGTTAAAGACACGATGAACTATATAGATTTTAAAATGTGTAGACTAAATATACGTCTTTATCAACCTTGGAAAACCTTTTTTTTTTTCAAGATTGGTTGTATAACGTTTTGTTAGTATAAAGGGTTTAAATAAAAATTGTGGCGATTACGTTCATAAAAAATATGAAGAAATCTGAAATGTACTGCAATGCTTTTATGTTTTGAAAACATTTATTCGTGGTTTAGAAAAAAAATGGTATACTTGTCGAACAACAATCTATAAGTTCATAAGGAATGTCTCTCTCATTTCCTTTAAATAAATAATATTTTGATATATATAAAAGTGTAATTCTTTTTTGTGCTCATCTTTTTTTATTTAGAAAACTATCATTTTTATACCCGCGTATAACGGGCACCCATAAATTTCGATCTTATTTTTTGTGTTAAAAGTGCGTGTTATACGCCGGATGTTACGTAATATTTACTACTGTTATCTTCATGTAAGAAAAACTTGATCTCACAAATATTTGTTGACCGAAATATAGAGAACATTTTCTGTCCATTTTGGGTTTTTTTCTGTCTAAACGGGTCGCTATTTGCCCCCTACCTACACGAAAATAACACATTTGTTTTGTTTTTTTAAATAAGTAGAATAGTTTAATGTAAAATTTTTTAGCTGATTCATTTTTAACAGATTATAAAGTAGTTACAAAATTGTATTCTAAGATAAAATTTACAAAAGAAAAAAAAACAACTTTTCGAAATTTAAAAATGAAACAATATAAAATCAATATGCAATTTCAATAAAAAATTTAAATAATTTTTCTTTGTTGGTTAACCATACAAAAAATATTTGGAAACATACGAAAACTTTCCAGTTTTCTGTAGTTGCTCGGTTTTCAAAACGACCTTTAATTCATATTTTTTTAACGACACTAATATCTCGATATCCAGTTATCCTTGATTTCATTTTAATAGGAAAAGAACATTTTGATAAAAGAATAAAAAAAAAGGCTTAGCAGCTGCATTAGTTCCGAACATTTCATAAGCGGAAGCTACCATTGGAGACCTTCAGAACATAATGTGTAGGTAGCTTCGAAATGAAACCCTGATTTCAAGATGGCGGGGTATTTTCCGTTCAAACATTCCTTCTGACTTGCTGGAAGGTGTGTCTAATTGCCTTTTTGATCTTTTATTTCGTTTATAGGGATAAAAGACCATTGCAGCTTTCGTTAATTCATATAATCAAATAACTTCGGTATTTCAATCTTAATAAGCAGATTGGCTTTTGCAAAGAAAGAAGACATACTAATGGATTTCGTCAGAACTATTATTTTGGAAATCAACATGTGTTAAGTTAAAGACACGATAAACTATATAAATTTTAAAATGTGTAGACTAAATATACGTCTTTTTCAACCTTGAAAAATCTTTTTTTTAAGACTGGTTGTATAACGTTTTGTTTGTAAAGGGCTTAAATAAAAATTGTGGCGATTACGCTATACTACGATAAGGTGTACAATGGTTCAACAAATCTTTTTATTATATAAGTAAACAACTTCAAAAGATTATAGGTCTTGTGTTAAAAGTTGTTATTGATATATCTTTAATTATAAATAATAGTTTTTTTTAAAAGTTTTCTATTACTTCTAACAAAAAAAAAAATATATTTATATTGAAAATTGCTTGCATTTATGAAATAATACATAAATTAATTTTTGCCGCAATCTTTCCTTTCAGACTGAAACCATAAAATAAAAACAGAATAATCACACAAACAGAGAGAAATATCGATTACTCTTTAGAAATATTATTAATTCCGCAAGTTTCACCGCAGTTTTTGTGTACAAAAGTACCCTCAGCTAAAATCTTGTTCAAAACAATTCAGTGGTTTCATAAATTCAACTATATACAGTTCTTACGATAAGACACTTTTACCACTTTAATTTTTTTTTAATAAAGATACATTAGAAAATTATCTATTATGTTTCATTGCAAAATGTATTATTTTATGTGAGAGGGTGAAACTATAAAAATTAATTTAACATTTCAGGGAAATTGAATTCCCCAAATTTGTATACAAAATATTTCCTTTATTTTTACTGTTGATATCTAATATGCAGATTTTTGAGATTAAGTTTGTGG
>BMAV01003914.1:167095-178483 GCA_019973955.1 Trichonephila inaurata madagascariensis | reverse complement strand
TATTGTTTATTATTAAAATTATTATTAATTTATTATTAAAATTATTGTTTATTATTAAAATTATTATTAATTTATTATTAAAATTATTGTTTATCATTGAAGTTATTATTAATTTGTTATTAAAATTATTTAAATAAATTTATTAAAATTATTTAAATAAACGTTTTGAAATTAAATAAATTTATTTGAATAGAACTTATTACATATTTTATAAAATTATAAAATAATTAATTTAAAAATATATAAAAAAACGTATTTTTATTATATTAATGGTAAAATAATTAATTTTTAATAATAATAATATATTTTATAAATTATTTTATATAATATTTTATTTATAGTATATTGTATTTCAGATTATAAAACTATTTGTAACTAATTTTTATGTAAAATGTCATTTAATATTTATTATATATTTTACTATAAATATTATTTATTAATATAAAATATATTTATAAAATTTAATATAATTATTTATATAATTACAGTAAATTTTACTTTATAAAATGCAAAATAATTACATAAAATATCATTTAATATTTAATAAACTTTTCATAAATAAATTTAATTTTAAAGAATAATTAAATGAATTGAAGAAAAAAAAATTGATCGAGAGAGAGAGTGGAATCGAACCCTGACCTCGCACATAGTAAGTAGACGATTTACCGATCAGGCTACGAACTCGTTGAGGGGAATTAAAATTAAATTGTATAAAAGCTAAGCATGCATTTCGAAGGCTAATTTCTCCGAATTGACTAGCCATTCGGTGGAATTCCATTGAAGGGTAAAGACCCTAAAGTACTACTACTACTACACCAAGTCTCAATCCCAAATGAATTTCCTAAGTCGTGCCTGCTCCTTGTAAGATTTAGATATCAATAACTTAACACAACAGCATATACTCATACAACATCAAAAAATACTGGACGTAGCGTCCAGGTAACGGCTAGTTACACTCTAAAGCTAAAAAAAAGCATTGTGATATAAATTTATAGTATGTGTGTGTGTGTTAATGTAATAATATTACGTGCTTGGTTATTAATATCTACGACGACAGACTTATTTACGTACCATATAGATACGTAAAAAATAGCTGAAGTGCCCATTCTTTGTATGGGCTAATTTTTTTTAAAAAAAAAATGTAAATTTTTTGATATAATAGCTGGATTGTAAGGAGAGTAAAACCCGTTACAAAACAATATGTTGAAGAATGTAAGCTAACTTTTTAACGAATGCACTTATTATTTATTTATAACGCCCCTTAAGCCCTCTCGACGCAATTTTGTGGGTCAATTTTTGCAAAACCCCTTTTGTAGCGAATTTCTCTACTCCTTGAAAGGAATGTACCTACAAAATTTCAAGTCAGTAGGTCTAATTGTTCAAAAAGGGGAATATTTATCTATAACGCCCCTTAAGCCCTCGTAACGCCCCTTGGGGTCGATTCAGGTAGAAACGGGAATCTTCTTCATGAAGGGCTACCACATATAACTCCCTTGACCGTACTGGGATTCGTTTCTGAGTTTTAACGGTTCGCACATTGTACATTTTCTTTTATAATATATATTAGCGAATAAGCGATTGCAATAGCCAGAATAGTTATAATTTGTGTATAAAACATATCTATTTCTCTTTAATGTAACTATAACCTTCTCTTGAACTTTTTTTTGTTATTTTTGCATAATTTAGAAGCAGTAATAAAAACGAATAGCACAGGGAAAATAAAACAGAAGCAACAAATTATATGGAAAATGAAATGTTACGTAAATAATAAAATGACGAGTGACGAAATTTAAAACTTAATTACACTGCTGTCCACCGTAAATGCAACACCAAGAAAGACAAGAGATAGCACAACAAAATTTATTTTGTAGATAACATGTTAACTAAGTATCAAATGATTAAATTTATAGACTTATGTGAAGTGTGGTTTCTGCCAGAATCAGTAGCCAGAGTATTGTTGGAGATCACGGCTGCCACACGCCTCGACATTGATTCAAAGAGACTTTGGATGTGTTCTTGGGGTACAGCAGACCAAGCAGCTTCCACACGTTGCCAAAGTTGATCTGGTGTGGCAGCTAGGGGTGTAATTTGGGTCAATCGTTGAGCAACCATGGACCACATGTTTTCTATCGGCGAAAGATCCGGAGAGCGCGTCGGTCAGGGAAACAGTTCAATATGGTGATTGACGAAGAATCTTTGGACAATGCGTGCCACGTGTGGTCGCGCATTATCCTGTTGAAATAGGGCTGTGGCCAAGCCCAGAAGGTAAGGAAGGACAACTGGCTCCAATACCTCGGAGATGTAGCGCTGGCTGTTTAAAGTACCAGCAAAGCGTACTAGAGGAGTGTGAGAGTGATATCCAATACCGCCCCATACCATAATATCCGGTGCAGTACCCTATGGCGGTGCATAACGCAGCTGTTCAGCATCCTCTCTCCACTGTGTCTCCAGACTCGAATCCGACCATCGTGGTGTTGCAGACAGATGCGTGACTCATCAGTAAAGACAACTTCATTCGATTCTGCCGCCCACATCCTTCTTTCAACGCATCATTGGTGGTGGAGGCGTCTGTGGTTCTGCGTCAAGGGTAGACCAAGCAATGGACGTCTTGCGGACAGACCACTCTGCTGTAAAAGGCGTCGAATGATACGCGCAGACACTGAATGATGCGTTACAAACTCATTGTGCTGCGCTATGATTCGTGATGTGACTGAGCGATCTGTCACTGTCATGCGCACAATTTGCCTGTCCTCACGTGAAGTGGTGCACTGAGGTGGATGCGATCGACCACGTCAATCTGTCGTACCCTCCTGCATCCAACGGTCAAATATTCGCATTGCAGTTGTTTGGTTTCGTCTAACACGACTACCGATTTCCCTGAAAGATAATCCACAATCTCGGTAGGCCACTATCCTTCCTCTGTCGAACTCGAATACTTGATCAAAAGCTGAACGCTGTTTTGTAAGAGACATAACTGATCGTTTTTTGAAAAAACCAGAAGAAAAACACAATTGCTGAACTTGAAATTGTCGAAATCTCCAAGACTTAAATAGCGATTTGAGGTGGCGCCACAGGCGCACGTGATGTGTGTCTGAGCTGAAATTCTAATCATTTGCATATCTCACCTCCGCTAATGCATGATGTAAATTTCATGTTATTTGCATGTTTCCTTCAGGGTGTTGCATTTACGGTGGCCAGCAGTGTATATCTACAGAAACGATGCTGTGTGCGATCCTATGCACATCTCAGGTACATTATAATCCCGCTTCGACCTTTTTTCTATCTTTTCACTAATTTGACTTCGGGTAAAAACATACAAATGTCTCCTACAACAACGGGAACAATTCGTTGTCGTTTAAATTGATATGCAGTGAAATATGTTTAACGCGAAAAGGCTTAAGACGAAATATCGGTTAACACGAAATAATACAACGGTCCCAGAGAACACACTACGTATTTTGATGCATTTTTTTCTCTTAACACGAAACGAAAATCGCTTAACTCGGAAAGATGTAAAAGGAGACTATTGAAATTGAACCGACACTTGATGAAATGTTTGAGAAATTTTCGGTATTATTTAACTGTTCTATTGTATCATGGGAAAAATTCGTTGCAGTTGATGATTATGATGTGAGTACAGTTCCAATTATGGCAGACAAAGACATTTTGGAGCTTATTCAAAGCTAAAACAATATCGTTGTTACAGATTCCGACGACAAAAATGAAATGAATAATGTAGCTCTTGTTAACTCTTTAAATGTCGTTAGTTTGATGAGTTGGGTACACAAATTGTCAAATCTTTTTGAACCAAAGAACTTCTAACCTCTAACCTTTGAAGTCTTCAGTAAAATGCTGCCATCTATTGAATTTAACGCACATTAACTTTTCTCGAGAATCAGTCGGGTTTGACAAAGAGATGAAGCCGAAATAAACGTCTCCTGATATATATTCGGGTAACACAATACGATGCACTAAAAAAAAATTTATCCCGAGTAATACTCGGGCGTGACATTTTCGAACACCAGTGCTGTACTCGAGATCATCTCGGGCATGACAGTTAAAAGGTTAAATTAGTAACTGCGCATACCTCTTATGATGTTCCACATTTCGGAACATCATAAGAGGTATGCGCAGTTATTTAGACGCACATCCCAATGGCAAAATGAATAACAAAATGGATGACCTCGAACAGTTTACTGGCGATATAAACGCATAAACAAACGAAATAAACGCATTTCAATTTTAAATAAAGCTAACACAAGTGAAAACAATCAATGTGCACACGTCTATAGTAAGGATTCCCTAGTTATAGTGAATTATGTTCAATATTAGTTCATATCGTTTAAGAAAGAAGGAAAAGATGTTCTGCATTATGGTTAGTTGAATAATTATTTCACTAAGATTACATTATAAAAAACAATTTTAATAGAATTAAAGGAAATGTGTGCTAGTGAAATCTCCCTTCTCCGAACACAAGTCTCTGAACAAATCATCTTTCATGAATTGATCTCTAACATTAAAAAAAAAAGTAGGAACCACAAATCTCTTGGGGGAGGTGACATTGCACAAAAAGATTCAAGGACTAAACGCTGTGGGAATGACACGTGAAGTTGCGGCACGTGTCTACAAATCTGTACATGTGACGTAATCGGGCTTGTCTACTGCGGTTTAGTTGAATTAAACATAGGGTTTTAGAACACAAAATCAGATTTATAGAAATTACCTTGCCACTAACTATACAGATCAATGAATTTTTTTTATTTATCTACGAAATTTTATAATAAATGCAAAAATGCATGATTGTTGGATTATTCGTTGAAAAATGACATTTTGATTCATAATTTAAATAAGACTTTTTTTTTCATTTGAAAACCTGTTGGTTCTCCAGTGTAATAAATACTTATAAAGAATATTTTACGTATAAAATTTTTTAATGAAAATGAAAAGGTGAATGATAGTCTACACTTATGGAAAAATAGTCATAGTCTAAATTATGTGAATTCAATATCCGATTTCTCTAAAAAAATTATGAATTATCATGATTTTATTACACAACGTTCCTTGGACATTTTTTTTAAAATTCACTAAAAGTCTCGCGATGATGGGTAAAGAGGAGGATGAAGAGTTGCCCCCAAAAATTTTTTTTAAGAATTCTTCCATTCGAAATGAGATGCTGTTTTTTTTAATTTTTTTCCATATCAAAAAGATATTCATATATTTAAGGTCTTCACACGATTTTTTTGGCGAATAAAACATATGACACGACCTCAACACGCAATGCTGTATTGATCTATATACAGCGGAACCTCACTTAATGAGAGTTTCATTCATTCCAGAAGCTTACCCTTAATACGAAAAACATGTTAAACGAAACATTTTTTTTTCCCTATAAATTCAATACAAAGTACAATATTGCGTTCCATATTCAAAAAAACGTACTCAAAAAGGAAGTGTGAATCATATTCAATTTTTCTTGTACCAAGGAAGGAACCAATCCGGAATGTGAATTCTATTTTAAAAAATGAAAATAATAATAATAAAATCAAAATATGTAGTTTATTATTTATGATACATAACTCATTCTTTTTTATGAGAAAAATTTCTACCGACATTTATTTTTGCTGACATTTTAAAATCTACAGAAAATGTGACAATATTATAATTGTTATAAAATCCGGCGTATAACGCGTACCTCTCTTATACTTTCAAGATACATTCTTTAATTTTTAGGTATATTCACCATGCAACGCGCACCCCTTTTTTAACAAGGAGCCTGAAATGCATGTGTGAAATTATCTTACGTATTGAAGTCATTTATTTGAGGTATTATCTCAGAATTCTGAAAAAAGTAGCATACTTCATTAACTACAACCTTTTAAGAGCATTAGGTATGTCATTTCTTTTAAAAAATCAGTACGCCGATCTATGTGGAAGTCTAATTTTTTTATGCTGATCTCTTTTATTATTTTTGAAGTTACCCATAAATTTCGATCATATTTTTTATATTCAAAGTGCTCAGTGTTATACTCTGAATTTTACGGTAAATCAGCACTTGTTATTGCATGATGCAACACTTTTCCATATTTTTAACGATTCTCTTATTGTGCCAGAAAATTGTTGCTTTTCTGTTACCTCTAACTCCAGAAGCAAACTCTCTTCCACAGGTCCTTGTTTAGACAGACAAAGAAATCAATAAACTCTTCGGTGGTAAATAGTGCCACGATTTGAAATCACTACGGCACATATAAACATATCTTCAGTTGCCCAGTTGGTTGTCACATATTCTTTGTAAATTTCCTTCCTTGTTTTCTGACTATCTTGTTGATTCCCAATTAGATAGTGTTAAATATCTATCAAACACACACAGATTGCATGTCACCTCCTCCCTTCTCTTTGCTTACTTTCATTGACCGCGCTTTTGCACTAGGGATAGCGATCTGAGATCGATTAATTGAAAAATTGATTTACCGGGCCAAAAAAAATCGATTTTTTAAATCGATACGTAGCACTGAATCGATATTTCATCCTAGAAAATGGACATTCGATTTTTTTCTGTTTTGGTAAAAAACGTAAAATTTAAAATTTAAATTTTAGAAAAATTTATTCTGCTGACCAAGTGTTCTCGAGCAATAAATAGAATAAATACTTCAATTTTCCATATTAAATCACATCAACAACTTCCCCAAAAATAATAGTGAAAAAGTGAAAACAATAGAAAGGACTAATATAGAAAAAGGAATTTGGGATTTTCATAAGTTGCTTGTGAAAAAGCAACTCTCTACCTGTAATGCACTTGTACTGCAAAGTCAGACCTTAAGCGATGAATTTAAACACTATTTATTGTAGGCATCTGTGCACCTGAAGTATGATCCTATACTTTACTGGCAAAAACAAAAAAAAAACTCTATCATCGCGTTCATTCATTAGCCATGATGTATATGAGTATCGTGGGATCATCTGTTCCTTGTGAGCTCCTTTTTTCAATTGCCGGCAACACGCAAATGATGAGCGGAGGCGCTGGGATCCCAGTAGACTTGAGAGACTACTGTTTTTAAAAAGCTTAAATATTAAGCATTGGGAATTATAAGCTATATTATCTATTTTCTAACCTTTTTAATGTAACAAATACATTAAGAAAATAAATGTCTTATCTCATACCCAATACTTTGATATGGTAATAAAAATAATTGTAATTGTTGAATTTCCTGAACTAACAAATTCCCTGATTTTATTGATAAGAAATCTTTTATTATGGTATCTATCTTGTTTTTCATTAAATGGATTTATATTTACATTGTAAATGCAGACTTGAAAAAAAAATCGATTTTTTAGAAATCGATCTTTTAGAGCTCGATTTTTTGTGAATCGATTCAACAGGTTACGATTCGAATCGATTTAAAAATCGATCTTTTTCGGAAAGAATCGGCATCCCTATTTTGCACTTCGGCCTCATGTTCCTCAGTTCCAAGTGCCCTCCTTCTCTTTACTGTAACGTGCCAACAATCAATTTTACTTATCTTTATCTGGATTGTTTCTTTCAGCACCTATCACAGAGAAAAAGAAGCTTCACCGCAATATACTCGCCAAATATTTACTCTCATTATGCTATACAGTGCTCAAAAAGTGAGAAATTTCTTTATAATCCATGACATTCAAAAATTTTCTTTGACAATCTTCTTAATAGGTGCTATAATTGCAATCAGTGGGTAACGATTTGGGTCGATATTGGAACATCCTCTTCTAAGACTCTCTACAACGTTACGATGAGGGTGGACTAAGTAGTCTTCGGCACTTGTCGGCGGATGCGGTGGGTTATAGTATGGAACGTCATAATCATACGAAAACATTAGAAGTATTTACTTGAAGAAAGCTCACAATCGCATATAACTATACATTATTTATCAGCTCTTTTGAATTCATAGAATTATTATTGCAATGTGACTTTGTTCTTCATTTTTACTTATAAAAAAATCATTTGAAATCTGCTGAACAGTAATTTATAAAAACTAATAATTTTTTTTCATTGGCATTAAAACAGACCTAGTGTATATCAGTTACGTTGTGTGCGATACTCCTTGATATGCTTACAGTAATTTTGATTATTTGCATTATCAATCGAATGATAATATTCAAGGACTGTGTAAATCAGTACAAAAATCAAGAAAGAATGTATTTTGAGGTTCAGATAAATTACTCTTACATAAAAAGTTTCGTTCTTTTCAAAAATTGCCTCGATAGTATTGGATTATGTCCCGTATATGAATCAACTAAACGTTATCCATCCGCTTCGCTTGGTATTTCAGATTTTCAATGAATATACAATGCTTTTAATTTATTGACATCCTAGTCCTGACATTAAGCTTTCGATTCTGTTGAAAAGTATTTTCATCGCTCTAGCCTCTTTATTTAAAAAGGGCAGCCCTTGAATTTCTAAGATGAAAGCATAATTATTTCGCCACACACCCGTACTGTCCCCAGAGTTGATTTCCAGAGCCATTTTTGACGGATCTCTACTCGACTAAATAAACACACTTGCCAATTTCAGGCTTGTAGTTCTAATACTTCAAAAACAGGAATTTTTATCTATAACTCCCTTTGGGTGTCGATTTCTTCAAAAAAACTCTTTAGCAAATTTCAAGTCTATAGGTCTACTGGTTCAAAAACGGGAATTTTCCCCTACAACACCCCCGTAATCTCCCACAAATCCCCAAGGAGTCTATTTCCTCAAAACCCGTTCTTAGTGGATCTCTTCTCAACAAAAGAAACATGCTTTCCAAATTTCAAGTCTCCAGGCCTGATAGCTTGGTAGATCCCGTGATGAGTGAGTCGCTTTTCTGCTTGTATATAGTTTTTTATCATACTTTTACTACAACTAACCCGTATGAAATATTGTAGGTACTATATTATTATTATTAGGGGATAAGATACTTTATAGATGACCTAATGTGAAACTTTGGGAAGTGATATTACTGGAGATAAAATGTCGTAAGAGAGCAACAACGTTAGATAAAAACGGCCAATTTGTTTTGTATTGGAACGTTTTTTTAGGGGTACAAACAAATGAATTTGATTTAAGATTATAACTCTCTTTCTGAAATCATTACTCAATTTAACTCTTATTCATTGTCTAATTTATTCTTACTAAAGGAAACTTATACAACTAAAATAAAATCATCAATGATAAACTAATCCACACATTTGTTTTAATTCATTTATAAAAATTACTTCTCAATGAGAAGTAGTGACGACCTCGTCTCTTAACCATGGTTCAAAGTGTCGAGGTCCATGGCCAATAACGATCTAATTCGATTCTAATTGATTGAATACTTGAAAAAAATCTCAGAAGGACAACCTGTAGGCGTTATAATAAAAGAAAATTATAAACAGATAAACAACCTTATATAAATGATCCGAAGAGAAAAATAAAGTCCCAAACTAAAGACGCAACCTTTCAGAAATTGTTTAAACGGTTTTTTTTTTTTTTTTTTTTTTTACGCACGCAGATAATTATATTATCCAGCAGACCTTACTTGTTCGATTCATTAATGAAGACCATTACTCACTCATAGGTAGTTAATATAAAGTTAAAAGGGAGTACTCCTCCTCCCAATCAATCTGAAAATTGGAGGAAGTAGACAAAAAGTTAAGATTTACGTGTTCATTCAACATCACGAAAACCAGTCGGAGTTACCTTGAAAAAAGTTATCTTTTCTTGCCCAGGAGGTAAGAAGGGCATGTAAACTTCTGTTCCGTGCAAGACACGAACAGACAAAAACTGGTTGCAGTGATTCATGCTTAGGTTCGTTTTTAGAACAAAAAGTGCCTTTTTAAATTAGCGAATATCTCTTACTTGGTTCTATACAGTCGCGTTTGTGTTACAAGGTACAGAGATCTTAAAATTTGCTTTTTGAAAAATATCGAATTTCCCAACATTAGGAGTATTATCTATCCTCCATAAAAAAAGAAACACTTTAATGATCATTAATATGTAGCAGACGATTTTTATTTTTTAAAGTCACGTGACAAAGAGTCATAGCCGACTTAAAACAAAATTTAACTTTTTCCACAAATTAAAATGTAATTCTTGAGAAACGAATAATTTTTTTGAAACAGGAAATGTTGCAAGCATTTTCCTTGTCTCTAAAAATATTTGATAACAATTCCAGGCGGGACAAATTTTTGTCTATTCTTTTTTTTTATTGAGAACATTTATAACCCCGTGCACCACAAAGTATTACACGGGGGCCTACATAGAAGTAAGCGTGAAGCACACATCACAAAGAAGAGAAGGATTACAACACAAACATCCATGCCTTACCCAGGATTCAAACCTAGACCCTAGACCCTACCACCACTAACCATTTTACCGGATTTTTCGTCTATCTGGAACAGAATTTCGCTTTCCGTTTGATTTTTTTTAATTAGACAGAAATACATTATTCAATAGAGAAAGAGAAGAAGAAAACCACCCGTTTCTATTTACTATTAAAATGAATAATTGTTCAATGAAAATTATCTTTCCGTACTTTTATAGCCTCGGTGGCCTATTGGTTATGGTCAAAAACTTGTGGCCGGTATTATTGGAATCTTGATGCTTGTTTACACACCACGCCAGCTTGAGAAATTTAAGCTACGGCAGATTTAACGTGCATTAGCCCCTCTACACAACTCCTCTGAAGACTCACCGTGTAGAGCAGCGATACTCAACCTACGGCTCACCGGGGCTTTTTAAGTGGCCCTGTCATGGCCCATTGTTCAGAGAAATTAATTTTTTTTGAAAATTTGGTGGAAAGAAATCAAATACATCAATTTTGCTATTTGCTGTCGATGACGTATGGGTGCGAATTGATATTTTTTTTTTTTCTGTTTAGTGATAATAGACAACAATGGAGTAGCGACCATTTTATGAGTGGAACTAATTTTTAACTATCTTTCATATCTTGCAAGCGAGAAGTATTCGAAGAAAATAGGTTGCTTCAAAACGATTAGGAAGTTGACTATTTTATAGTGAAAAACAAGCATGGATCAGTAATTGTTTGATTTCTCACGAAAGTGTTGTATTTAAAAAAAATACCACTAAACAGGAATCTCTCGTTCAATGATACTTTTCCTCGAAGATCTCTTTCAAGACGTGGTAAATAGGCTTTCTTGAATAATCTTTATAATAGCAAAAAAAGTGTTTTGTCAGTGGTAATGTCACAGCAATAACAAAGGCACCCTATGAAATTTGTTATGTTATTGATAATCATATTAAACCCCTTTTACTGTTGCAGAAATTGTGAAGGGGTGATTCTTAAGTGCTTTCAATTCAGAAAAATTCAGTGACAAAAATAAAAAAATATAAAAAATAATAATTAAAAAAAGCAAAATAGGAGTTTTAATATTTTA
>BMAV01003914.1:153737-166995 GCA_019973955.1 Trichonephila inaurata madagascariensis | reverse complement strand
TCCCCCCCCCCCTCTCTCCATGAATCCTCATGTTGTTGCTCGCGTGAAATAGCCATCAAATGTATCCGGCCTGTGTGAAGTAGCTAACATATGTATGCGGCCCGGCAAAAAAAAAAAAAAGTTTGGTTACCCTGGGTGTAAAAAAAAAAAATGATGCATATTAAATATATCGCAGCTTAAAGTCCTCGCGTTGGCTTGGTATGAAAGTAAGGAAAGTGAGATGTGGCTCAGGTGTTGTACTCGTCACTTTTGACCATGTTTCACATTTGCGAAGTGTGTCGCCAATAACTCTGGTGTGAGTTCAGAGCGCGACGTTATTAACACTCATTCACTTTCTGTCACTTTAACATATAAAACGTTTTATTGAGTGGTTAAAAAGTTGAAAACGAGAAGGAAAAGTAGATTTTGGTAAAAGTACATTACATAAAAGCAAAATAATAATAGTAATAAGAGAGAGAAATTATAGTATTTATATATTATTTAAAATCAATCTAAAAAAAATCGCTGAGAACGAAAGCCAATAGAGTTTTTTTTAATTGTTTCAAACGAAGCTGTCACACAAGAAAAATTATATGTATGAAAAAAATTCAGTTACTAATTTGCGTTTAACATTTTTTTTTAAAACATTTGATGTTTAAGCATTTTTAAGCCTGTTTTTAGAAGAAAAAAAGTTGCCATTTCGATGCAGAATACGCGTTCATTGACGCGATCTACAAGAAAAAACAAGTTATTTACATCACATTATTTTCAATAGATAATTTTGCATTTATGTGTGTTTGTTGCTTAGAGTAAATTAAAAATATTTTTTTCTATGAATAAGGGGGGAAAACGCAATAGATTAAACAAATTTGTAATTCATTTATCATCCTATGAGATAAGCCAATTTGATCTGTCAATAAACACGTTATTCATAAATTTATCATTTTACTAATTACTCTCGTTTGAATTAATAGTTTTTCACCGGAATAACAATCGGTAAATGATTAAAAAAATACAATGAAAATAGAATATTCATTCGATACATTGCTTCACTTGACATAAACTATTATTAAGCATAAAATAAAAATTAAATTGAGGATGAAAAATGTATATGAAAATATAATTATTCATTTCGATTTTTTTATCTTTTATTCTCGTTTAAAAAAGTCGTAAAATATTGTAAATAAATAAATAAATAACTTTAAGGGATTTTTTTTAAAACTTGCATTAACTTATTTTTGCTTAAATTTACGTTATTTTGGAATGAATGTTTCCAATGCTATGTGACGTTAATGTATGATAATAATAATATATATAACTTTAATTTACACATATATATATATATATATATAGGATGTGGATATTTCGAAGCGTTCTTGAAATGTATAGCCATTTTTATTCTCTGCAACAATTTTTCGTGAATCCGACATCGACGTCAAATTGATTCATTGTTTATTAACAAACGCTTCTAAGTAGCACTTGGCTTATTGGTGGTGGATCTCAGAAGTGCCCTCATCACCGTCAAGTGACGAGGACAACACCTTGGTCTCTAAACCTACATAACACACCAACGAGAGGACTTTTGCATGGGCAGATTTTACGTGTGTAAGCCTCTCTACACGGCAGGTATTCAGGGGCACCATGACTCAATAACGCCAGCCAGAAGCTCAAGACTGGGACTACTTGACTTCCTCGGTCTATCTCTATAATTTAAAGAAAAAGTAAACGTTCTAGTGAAAACCACGATTCTGTTATTTAAAAATGATATAAAAAGAGTTTACGTTTCCTTGCATAATTTAAATTTTTCAGATGAAGTTTAAGAAACATTATTTGAATTTAAATTTTTATTTTTTCAGTTCAAATTCAATGCTGTTAAGTAGACTTTAAAGAAAAAAGGAAATTTTTCTGTACATAAAGAGCAGATATTTTGACGTTTCCTTTTTAAAATTTATGCGTAAAATATAACCTTTGGGTCCAAATGCTTAATTAATTTACAAAATATTTGAATTATATTTTTATAACACTATAGAAGTAGGTAAATATTAATAATCGTGTGAAAAATGTGAAGTAATTTTCTTTAGTATTCCATACAGAATTTTCAATTAACAATTTTTTAGTGTTTCGAAGACAAATATAAGTTGTCATATTTTTACATTTCTGTATTCTTTTGTTTCTTTTTTCGCTATTTTTTTATATAAAATGAAGCAATTTGTTCATTTTATAGAACTAATCAAAAAACATTTCAGAAATTTCTATTGTCGAAGTGTCTATTTGAAAGCTTCTTTGAACGAAATCGTCCACATGAAATGAAAGTCTTTTTAAAATGTTTTTTAAAAAAATGCACTTCCCCTGGCAATCACTAGGTCACATAAAAAATATTTCTAAGCATTGAAACGAAAATTGTAACAAAAAATGTTTCCATATTAATAAAGATTAGCTCATTGTAAATGACCTGCAAAGGAAAAAAGCATACATATTACGTAAAAACACTTCTTAAACACGTGAGATAATAAATTTGATAATAGTATGTTTTTTTTCTCATTATTTTAGATTCAATATCATTCGAATTGTTTTCATTTTGTCAAATTTTAAGAAAAATATTAACATAAAACGTGGCATTAAACGTGACCAATTTGAATGTGCAATTTCTTTTTAAAGTTATTCGACAAAGTTACTTCAATAAAACAGAAAATCTTACCTCGTTTTCATAATAGGAGAAAAAAAATATATTTAAATACATAAATTCAATTAAAAACTCCAAATTTTGTTTTAAGCTTCCAAAAGCTAAATTTTAAAAATAAACAGTAACAAAATCATTAAAAGCATTTTTTGAATAAATACTCGAGAACTTTCAAGTACTTTCTATTTTGAAGAAATGAAAATATTGGTTCTAAAAGCAGTTAAATAATATTTTTTTTAAAAAAAATGCTGTTTTAGTTAACTTAATTTTTTAATAAGCATGTACAATCTCTCTCAAAAGAAAAAAGGCCTATTATAACTTTAGAAGTTCTTATTGCAGTGAGACAAAATTCATATCTCTAATAATAAATGAAGTGTAACTAAAATAGGATTTTATGTATTGATTTATTTAATTTGATTCGATTTTTTAATGCTGTGGAGCAAAAGGGTTATTGATTAACGACAGACTTCGTGACTTTGAACCATGGTCAAGTGACGATGATGATACCTGATATGGCATCCCACTCTCCCAACTTCCCCACTACGCCAACGCGGGAGGACTTTGAACCAACTACAACAAATAAATTGTGCATTACGGTTGGTTTGATTTTTAATTCAAGTAGATCAATTATTAAATTCTAAACAGAATATTATCATTCAAGAATCATTTTTGTAGAATCAGTTTGAGAATTGTCAAAATAGCCAATGTTCACAATTTCATTTTAATTTATTCATTAATTTCAAAGGCATGCTGTAAAAAACTGGACACGGAGTACGAGATTCAATTGACATATATCGGTCAAAGTATCAAATCAAATTTTTTAACCTAAATTATTCTTATATATTTTACTATGCCCTCAAAAAAATTGAAAGCCTTAAGATAAAAAAAAGTTATAATAACTTTCCTGTTGTTTTTTTTTTTCACATCGTAACTACAATTTTTTTTATTGTGCTTTAGGCTTTGATATTTTTTCTAACTATTGCTATTAATACATATAACAAAAGCTGTTGTGCATTTTTTAATAAAACCTTACTTATTTTTAAAAAAATAGTTAAGGTATCCGACTACGTTCGGAACCATGATTTTGCAAAAGCTTGTAAATGAATATTTTTTTTTATATTTAATGTCACTTAGATTAGAATACACGTATAAAATTGTTTTAAGAACATTATATTGCAATAAAGAATTATTTAAATGCAAAATTTTGGTAAAAAATTAACCAAGAATTACTTATTTTCAAACTTTCTCCTTTTATGAAAAATGCTTCTATGATGATAATATTTTGTTTATATATAGTTAAGACTTCTTCAGAGAGCCAGAAACAGGACTTTTGACAAATTCAGACTATTTTCAGAGTTATCACCAATTGAAATAATTATCGATGTTTTTTGTTAAAATTTCTCCACTCTGATGTATTAAAATATGAATAAATCCACTTCTAAGTTATATATTTCAAAAATTCTAGTTCAGGCTCTGTGCAGAAGTGTGAGCTGTATATAGGCAACATGTTATTATTATAAAGGCCTTTACCATAAAAGAGAAGGTTTTGTACATAGGTAATTCTATATTCATTTTTTGTTAAAATATGACATTTAAATAATTTTTTATTGTAATATAATATTCTTAAAACCACTTTATACGTGTATTCTAATCTACGTAGCCCTAAATATTAAAAAAATATTCGGTCCTACACTTTTGTAAAATCACGGTTCCGAACGTAGTTTGATACTGTAAATTAGAATTTATGAACAATTTTTAAGGAATTTTTAATAATCATTCGTAAAAAAGTATTTTATAAATATCTATCTTTTTTCACGAAACCCATACCAACTTGTACGAGGGACTTGAAAATCAAACTTCCTGTGTGTACGTCATTTATTGTAGGAGTAGCATTTTAAAATCACGTCTTATCTTTTCTGTAAAAAATTAAATGGTTAGCTTTTTGAGCACAAAACTTGTTCCACTTCTTACATATACATAGAGGCCAACCAAAAAATTTGTGAAAACCATTGTATCAAAAAATTTTGTATAAATCTCGTTCCACATGCTCCCTTAAGAAAAAATATGTTAGAATACTTTAGCGTATGCTATATTTTCCAATATGTTTTACAATATTTCTCCTGTTTTTAAACACTGAGCGATAAAAGGGTCGATAGTTAAATATGGGTATTACAAAAGTAGCACACAGTTCTTATACGATGATCATTCTTAGATCATATAGTTGATTTGATTGTTTCCTGAATTATTGAAGAAAATTACTTTAAATTTTGAATTCAGGAGTTTTATAGTATATAACTATTTGCGAAATATTTAAACTTTTGATACGTTGCAATTCCCTTTTATGTAATCAGAAACTTAACTCAGGGATGCAAAAGTCCATGAGGGCCAAGGCCTACTGTGCCCATAGCAGTATACGTGACCTTGGGCCCTGAGGTGCATTAGCAGATGTTCTGATCAGGTGGTCAGTCTGACGCGAGACCCCCAGTGTTCAGTTCCTAAGCAAGTTTGGTACTCATTTATCGACCCACTGAAAGGATGAAAGACTTAGTCGACCTTGCCTAGCCCAAGATTTGAACCTCGGACCTGCAGTCTGGAAGTGTAATGCACTACCACTTAATTACTGGGTTTCAATAATCATAATTAATAATTTTTTTTTCTGACAGAAAGATTCGTTTGGTATTTTCTTTACACATTTAAGAGTTGGAGAATTAACGTCTAAGTGTCTTGAAATACTACTTGGAAAAGTTTCAAATGATACTACCAATGAATTCTCGATTGAGAGAGCATTAACCCTCTCCCTGCGTAGAAATACGTCTTCTTCGTTGTTGGAAATTAAATGTAAAATATAGATGGCGCTGCAAGTCAGCTAAGAGTTATACTTTGTTTGGCTTGTAGAATCAGATTTACGCAATGTTCTATGCTGTGTAAATGTCTTCTATGTGTGCCGTCCAATAAAGCAAAATGACTAAAAGAATGGACTAATTACTGGATTAAGATAAAAAATACCATGGAATATAATCGTCCTAACTGACCCATGGAAATAAGGAATTAGGAAATATAACATTCTTGTGCTTTTCCTGTGGAAATCGCGGGACGCGCAGCGAAAGGATCAAGAATTCATCCAACAAATGATCAAATTGCTAGATATAATGAAAAGATTCTCCAGTATTTCGAGAATAAAGGAAAGGCTATTCATTCACACAATAAAAGCACAAGATCAACTCATGATGCTATACGAAATTTAGGTAATAAATACTTGGACTCTGACATACCTGATGTTTCCCGAGGGAAATTCCTCTTCTGTTACATCAATCAAAACTCCCCCCCCCCCTCCCTCTCTTATTTCTAAGCGGGAAGGGTCAAATTAGCTAACGCGAAATGAATAGAGGTGAACTTTGCGAAACGAAGCTTTCTATGGAGCTTTAAATTCTTTTTAAGAGCATGATTTTTAAGTTAATGCTTTCAAACTTCACATATCGATAACAAAAACAAAAGTAGTTTTTTAAACAAAAATCGTAAAGAAAGTATTGTATAAAATGATTCGTCGAAAAAGTTTATTAGACGAAAAAAAAAAAAAAAAAAAACTTTTTTTAAAAAAATCTGTAATTTTGTAGTAAATTTTTCAATATTTGGACAGAACACGGATAATAAGATTTGACGCACAGAAAAAAAAGTTTCGTGTGATTATTTTTTTGTAAATGACGAAGTTATTAAATGTTTACTTAGAATTTTGAGTGTTTTTAAAAAATTGTAAGAAAAAAGTTTTTGGTATTTCTTTTTTTAAATCTCTGATTCTAAAAGCGAAAAGTATTAACTTTTTTAGTATAGAGTGTTTATTCATTACAATGATAAGAAATCCATAACAGAATTATTGAAAAAGTCTTTTCATAAAAACGCATCAATATTGTCTAATTTAGGGAAAATCGAAAAAATGCAAAATACCATTATTTTGTAAAAAGAATTATATCGCATCCTGGCGAAATAAACAATCTTTCCGACTGAGGAATTATTTTTTATCTAATTTTAATACGAAAAATAGGATTTCAGTTTTAAAAATGACGAAAATAGTTTTAAAATTGACGAAAATGTCGAAATTTTTCCCGCTGGGTTTATTGGCATATTATTGGAATAAACTATTTGCACATTTTAGCGTTTTTAATTAATATCTTTTTAACTCATTGTTATGTAGGAACAAAATTATTAAATTATTGTATTGTCATCGGTCCTTGACAAGTCTGCAAAATTTCGAATTAATCTGACCTTTTAAAGTAGTAAAAACGAGTTCAAAGATTCCGTTACATGCAAATGAAACATATAAAAGCGTGTTAAAAAAATTTATCTGCTATTTCTTGAATTCAAGTTTTTCAGCTGTATACGCATTTTTAAATTTTTACTGTTACGGTGTATTTCATTACGTCCAGTATTTTTTACAATCTGGCGAGCGAATCGACCTTGGTCCACACGTTGAACCGAAGAGACCTATTGGGAAATATTGGGGGTTGGCGAACTCAAATAAACGCTGGACAAAATTACCATTCGTATTTTTAACTGAAAAAAGGAATTTGTTACGGTACATAAAAAAAAAATTCGAATTTTTTTCTCAGTTAATTCAACAGAACAAAGCTCTGAATTTGTTCAGATGTCCGTTTTTTCGTTGTGTATAAGTAGACGAAAGGACTTTTGTGTCTGTAGCGTAACTGGCAGTTTTAGCTCTCTGCTCACTTCACCTTGTCTCTCCTTCGATTGGATAGTAATCATCTTTGATTCATGGTATAAACAAAACTCGTTTCGCATACCAGAATGTACAATGAACAAATTACGAGACATAACACATTTTTTTTTTTTTTGTACTTTTCTTTAATTCCCCCTTTAAACAAAGGATCAGTTAAGTTGAGAAAAAAAATATTCGTTTTTTCTAAACATTCCACAGGATATTTATGTCACTAATGAATCACGTTTACTGAAATACAGTCGGCCCTCTATATAACGAAGTCGCTAAATCCCGAAAAAAAGTTCGTTAGATGGAAATTTCGATTTAAAGAGGTTACTTTTTTAAATTTATTGATAAACCACATAAATTAAATTTTTAATTCATAAACACTATATATAAAAAAGTAACTATTCACACCTCTTTGTAAACTAATATATGCTTATTTTATATATGTCTTACCTACCGAAAAAGGAAAAAAACAAACAAATAAAGTAAAAAAAATTTTAAGTCAATTCCAACTTAGATCAACAAAGAAAAATTTTATTTTAGCTACTTTTTATTAAATAGTTACAATTAATATAAATACGTGTATACATATGACAGAATCACAACATTAAGTGGTAATTAATTTTTATTAATTATCATTAAAGTATCGTATTGTCGTCCAAAACAATCGTGTATATAAAATAAGTTCGCTAAATAGAAAATGCACTTCGTTATTGAGAAGTTTTTTAGGAAGAAAATCGCGTGAAATGTATTTGGTTCCAGGAAAAAGTTCGCCGTATAGAAAAATTCGCAATATAGAGGTTCGCAATATGGAGATTTGACTGTATTTGTTCATTATGTTCTGATAATAAAGGTCTAAAAAAATTACTTCAAATGTTTTCATCCCGTAAAAGAATTTTAGGGTAATCTAACACTTTGAAAGGACCGATTTCGATTTTTTATTTTATTCAATACAGCAATTTTTTGGCTTTACAAAACACATGTTATTTTGTTTCTACGGTGCACGGAGAGAGAGAGAGGGAGAGTAGGTTACAATAAATTGCATAAAATTAGAAAAATCGGAAGTGAGTTTTTAATCTACATTGAGTGACTGGATATTAACGTCGCACTGTTCAGCTACACGAGGGCTTTTGGCGACGGACCTCGTAATTTTGAACCATGGTTAAGTGACGAAGACGACACCTGAGCCGGCACCCCTCTCTCCTAACTACCACCCCACCCCACGGGAGGACTTTTGAGCTTTAATCTACCAGAAGTGGGCATTTAAGTTATTCTAAATCTATCATGGCAAGTCTGATTACTCAAAATATGTATTATAAATGTATAGTAATACCCCGAACTTACGCAATAGGCGAGACTGAGTGATATTACCACGTAAAAGTCGTGGTGCATAATTTTACATATGAATACGCGCGTATAAATTATTTTTAGTTGGGGCCGAAGGCGAAAGAAAATAATAATTTAGGAAAAAAAATGTTTAAGAAATTCTTAGATAACACATATACAAACTCGCAACCAGTCAAATTGATGTAGGTTTCATAAAATCTAACAAGTAGTCTGCCGGCTTAACGAGTTTTGTTCAATTCCTACTAGTAGCTCACACTCTCTATTTGTTTATTTATTTATCTTCGTCGAATTTTCAATCGTTAATTAAATACATTTTAAAGCACTCCATTGAGCTGAAATTTTATATACGTGATTATTTTAGATGACAATACAATAATTTAACTACAATTAATAAAAATTAATTAATTAAAACTAATTATTCAAAGAATTACAAGTACAACCACGTTGGCATCATTTTTGGCGACTTAGCGACCCTTTCGGCGACTTGTGTCAAAACATGAAAAGGTTTTTTCCTCACAATTTAACCCTTTATCTACCGCATTTTGATTTATTGCAGTTTTTTCATGCAATATTTTTTTTTTAATCACTACATTGAAAATTAAAGGATATACATAAACAAAATACTCAACTTTGAGAAATTAAATCCTTTAGAGCTAATTAATTAATTAAAGATAATCAACTGTAAAATTAATTATAAACGCTGTTCGCTTAAAATAAATTGTCAAATCATTTTCTAAGGTCTTCACTAACATACAACTTAAATTTTGACATTAAATATTTTTTCGGGACAAAAATGATAATCTTTGCAATCCGCTGAAAACGCAGTTTCTGCTATAAAACTATTCGCCTTCCGCGCTAAAATATTCTTCATAGAATCCGTGCTGCCATATATCTTGGAAGAGTGGATTTTAAAGAATATTCCTGCTAAGTATTGTCAGGATATTCGTAAAAATGGTTATTCTATGTAATTTTAAAGTGAGTGGTACTTATAGGTACCGTCGGTAGATAAAGGGTTACAGCGCTCGTTTGAGCTGCAATTTTCCATACACTATTGTTTTGGGTAAAAATAAGATAATTATAATTAATTAAAATTAATTGACTGAAACTAATTATTTAAAAAATTACAGATACAGGCACGTTGGTTTTATTTTTAGCGACTTGGGTCAAAACTTTAAAAAAATTTTTTCTCACGTTTTAAAGCATTCAGTTGAATTGAAATTTTATATACACAATTGTTTTGGATGACAATACGATACTTTAATGACAATTAATAAAAATTAATTACCACTTATAATGTTGTGATTCTGTCCTGTGCATATACATATTTATACTAATTGTAACTATTTAATAAAAAGTAGCTAAAACAAAAAATTTTCTTTGTTGATCTAAGTAGGAATTGACTTACAAAAATTTTTTTTGTATTACTTTTTTTTTCTCCCACAAAATGCTCTCGTAGCATGCTAATAATTTTTTTTAATCCTTGTTTTGTTCAAAAAATACGTTCTTCGCTGGAGTATGTATTTTCTAAAATTTGAAACCCTTTTTCAATCAGACCGAGGCCTGTCAAATTACCAAGCGTCATTCGATTTTCTGATTGAACTGGGTCTTCAAATTCAAGTTCTTCAATGTCTTGCTCATGCATTTCTATGAGTTCATCAATTGTCAGCTCCTGATTGTGGGAATCCAATAGTTCTTGAATGTCATCATTATCCACTTCTGAAGTTATTTGCCTGGAAAAATCAACAACTTTTTCAATCAAATTACCAATTTCATCAGTCTCTGGCAATGATTCCGCCTGAATTTTAATGATGGGTGGGGGGAGAGAAAAGATAAATTAAGGGGTCCGGCACGTCCATAGGAGCCCATGTTAAATTGCGTAAGTTTATGTACCTTTTTCTCAGAAACTACTTACTTCTCATAGATAAAACTTTTACGATAGGTTTTGTATACCATCAATAACACTTTAACGAAGGGTTTTGTCTTTTTGTTGAAAACTAAAGGAATTGTGAATTTTTTAAAAATTGTCCAATTTTTTTTTTTTCCTTAAAATTTAGTTAAAAAAAGTCATATCTAAAAATGTTTGTTGTTAGATACATCTAATTCCCTCCATTAAAATTTGTTAACATGTTAAAACTCTGCTCACTGAAAATTTGAGGATAGTATAATAAGTAGTTTTTGAGAAAAAGATACATAAAGTGAAAAATATTACATTTTGAGAAAACAGGCTTTAAAGTAAAAATTTGTAATTTTTTGAGCATTTACTTTTCTTAGTACTTTCCAGAAGTATATGAAGCATTTTTTTTAAATCTCTGCTCATACAAAAAGTTCTAATTTTCTTTTTTTTATTATTTTTAACAATTTTGCCTTTTTGGGAGGATTTCAAGGTGCTTTCGTTGGACTACACGAATCCTACATATATTTAGTTTTTTGAAGCATGACAAGCAGTTATAACTTGGTTCAATATCACATTGTTTTATGATCGTTGATTTTGCTACATGACTGCATTGCAATAGACATATTTACCTCTGGAGAATATTTCCCTCCCATTCAGTTCCATGCCTAAATTGTGGAGGGGGAGATAGGTGGTGTCGCCATCTATCGTCCCTTCGGAGAATTTCACCGAGCTAAATTGTACTGTCACCTGTATGGTGCTCAAGGCTAAGGCCACCGAGAGGCGTACACCTAGCCCTTTGCCTCGATGAATTTTGTGGGCCTCAATCTGACTACGTCAGACAGGTGGCATGAGCAACAACAACGCCTAATTTTAGAGTTTTCAATTCCACAAATGTAGATCTTGAAATCAATGACCATATGGTGTTCTTAACTGACTCATTTGGGTTCTGGGTCTTTCCATGTAAACATTTTTAATAGCATAGAATCACCTAGATCTCTAAAAAATTTATTTCATCTAATTCATTATGATGTGTGTGTGTTTATGAACATAGTGTCTTTCGTTACATTCAATTTCTGTCTTTTGAAACTTACAACAGGCATTTATAATCGCAGGACACAGTTCGTGTTGAGGGCTCTTGTTTGAAGACAAAAGATGAAAATAAGCAGCACAAGTAGCAGTTTTCATGCTGTGTAGATCAGCGCTTTGTAAACTGTGGGGCGCCCCCCCCAGGAGGGTGTGATAACCCTAGGAGGGGGGCGCGAGCATATAGAAAAGTTGAAAACAAGAGATTATTTAAAAAATTATTAATTTATTGAAAGTAAACAAATAAAAAATACATTCTGACATAATAAAAAATAAAACAAAATATTTACACTGTTATAATACACTTATAAATCTATCAGTTTTACTCATGTGGTATTTTAAAACTAATTTAACAATACTAAGTTAAGAACAAGATTAATAATTACCAGTGACCCAACGGGCTTGTCATACATAAAATTATATGCAAAAACAAACACTTATCTTGATAAGTTGTACGGTTTATAATTAATCCCTTAACTGCAGATTGAAAGTTACGCGATTCATTCCCGAATGCCACCGTTTTGCACGCATGCATGCGTATATAGTGTTTTTGAGGGGGTGGAGGAAAGAAAGGGAATAAATAAGCAAATCCTCTAAAATAATTAATTCCTTCGCAAACACTATCAAGATCTTTTGATTGCATTCCAAAGCCTTCGGAATAATTTTATGGATGGTAGTGAATATAAAAGATCGTATTTCAGAAAAACGTATATATACGTCCGGAACAAATTACGTTTTGGCTGAACGAGACGTTTATATACGCCAATGGCACTTAATACGTTAAAGTCGAAAAGAAAATTTAGCGTCAAAGTATCGTATTATCGAATTCAATACATTGTTATTGTGTGGAGGGGGCCGCGATGAAAATTATGATTGAATATTGGGTCGCAAGTAGCGAAAGTTTGAGAAGCACTGGTGTAGATCATTGATATTATTTCTAATAGCCATACTATAATAACTGAATTTTACATATTAAAATGTCGATGAGTCGGCTACGACCTCTTAGGCCTTTTCCATCACGCAACTTTTTTTCTCTTTTTCGCTTTTAAGATCCAAAAGACGTGTACCATGCACTTTTGGATAAAACCAATACACTCTAATTTTTCTACTTGAACATCATATGGATTTTTGCTCATCAGAAACTTATGCACAAGGGAAACACAGGTTCTCCTAGAAGAGCTCAATTGATGCGCGTCAAGGAGTAGCTTCATTTAAAAAAAATAAATAAAAGTACTTCTAACTATCGTATTTCCTCATATTATGTATAATTTTTAACAGAAATATTTGAACTTTTAGAAAATATGAAAAAGTGAAGATCGATAATATTTTGAAAATTCAAGTGAGGGACCCTCTTAACGAAATTTGAAAATGACGTAACTCCCCGAATTCACTTAAGTCGGGGCAGCGTAAATCGAGGTATTACTGCATTTCTACCAAACGTTTTGAATCTGATATTTAGTATATTATTTTCTACGAAATGTGTGTGTGTGTGTGTGTATTAAAATAATTCTTTTTGTATCAATATTTTTTTGTCATGACCTGTTACTTCAATAATAGC
>BMAV01003914.1:134662-148046 GCA_019973955.1 Trichonephila inaurata madagascariensis | reverse complement strand
CCCCCCCCCCCCTTCCTCCTCCGAGGGTTTAAATGGTTAAAGTAAGGCTTATGAATGGAAGCACTAGTTGGAAAAAATAGATTGAAAAAAATATAGAAGAGAAAATTGTACTTCGCAAGAATTTTTTACATAAACGTTTATATGTTTCTTAAGGTTTTCATAATTTATTTAGCAAACTGTTACACATTTCTGCTATAAGTTTTTGTATACTATTTTCGTAAGTGTATGTTTACATTTGTTTGTGTTTACTGTTTATTAAGAGAATTTAATTATTCTTCATAAAAAAGTTATATTTTGTTGAGATTCAAAACTGCTTATTTATTAATGATAAGCATGGATGAATTAGGGTAGCACATTGTGTTGAAAAAACTTGTATTTATAGATGATTAATCCAAAGTAGTGCGTATTTTGAGACACAGATATATCGTAGCTTGTGTAAGTCCTCATACTGGCATGGTATGGATGCTGAAGGACTCCAGCTCATGGATGGGCTAAATCATGTGATAACATAGTCACATGATAACTGCAATCATGTGTTTCCAGATAATCAGCCCCTCAGGGGGCTCACTTTCTTTAGGTGAGTACTGGTGTCACAATCCCGAGGTACCCTAGTGATCTTTTCCTATTTCCCAAGGGGTTTACTGTCCTTGGTAAACACGGGTGTCACAAACCCGGGGTACCCTAGCGATCCGTCTCTATTTTCGGCCCTCCTTCTTGCCATTCAAATTTCCCTTTTCTTCTTTTCCCGTCTAGATCACAGATTTCGACGTCCAGACCACAGACAAAAACTATGAAATGAACAGAGACCTATTCATTGATTAGTTTTTCTTACGAGAAATTATTCAATTTATTATTAACATATTATGGTTTACATTTTGTATTAATTTAGTTTATTTTTCGTATATTTATTTTACTTTTTTGCTCTCTTTGGTGTCCCCGAAGAGACACTACTATAGGGTTAGTGCTGCAGATAAGGGGTGTCGGGTTTACCCGTTGGATCCTCGCCCTGGACTGTAGCATTATATTCTGGGTGTACTCCAGGTAAGCGCCGCGCCTGATTTTTGACCAGATGACCGGCACACTGCTTCCCTTGTTGGACTCCGTGGTGGGTGGAGGCACGCCAGGTTGAAGTTGTATACGCGTTCTTATGGATCCAATGTTGCTGTGTCCGGGTAAAGGCCTCGTATTACCCAACAAACTTAACATCGATCAAATTACTACCAATGTAAGATTTTTATTGATACCACACACACACACATTGCAAAACATTGAAATGTCTAAAAAATCACCATTTTCCATTCATAAGTCACTAATTGGAATAGGTGGAGAACCGAAATCTGTCAAACGTTTAAGATCCGGGGATCTACTGATAGAGACTGTGTCCGCTTTACAAACGAAATCTTTTCTCCTCGCAAACACTTTTCTCGATTCTCCCGTAACATTAAGTCCTCACAAATCACTGAATACTTCTCGCGGTGTCATTTCTGAACCCGACTTGTTGAGCACTCCTGAATCAGAAATACTTGAAGGATTTTCTGATCAGGGCTTGATTCAAGTCAGGAGGATTACAATAAAAAAAGATGCTACCATTATTCCTACAAAAAATTTAATTTTTAATTAACTTCCACCCACAATAAAAGCCGGCTACCTTAACTGCAAAATTCGCCCATACATTCCGAATCCTCTGCGATGTTTCAATTGCCAGAGGTTCGGACATTCACAAACTTCCTGCCGCGGTCAACTTACTTGCTCTAGAGGTGCATCTGTTGGACATGCTTCCACAGATTCCAGTCTGGAGCCTAAATGTATTAACTGCTCTCAACCCCATACTGCTGATTCAAAACTATGCCCAAAGTGGAAAAACGAAAAACAAATTCAGGAAATCAAAACTAATAAAAATATATCATATGTAGAAGCCTGAAAACTAATAGTGCCACAGTTAGTCCAAACCTATGCCCAGGCTACAAAACCCTCAATTGTAAACAATTCCATCCAAACAGATGAAAATATCACAAAAATGAAATGCCCACCTTTAAAATTACTCCAGCCACTTTTATCCCTCCCTGAAACAAATACATTAATATCCACACCTGCTATTTCTAAGTCATCCTCCTCAACTCAAGCACAACTACTGCCTTCCACATCTTCAATTGCAGCAGCAGTGTCACAGCCTCAGCCACCAACTCCTGTGTCTGATGCCGTGGTTTCCGCAACCAATAAAATGATCACCCCTATTGAACCATCTTCATCCATAATATCTGCTTCCCCATCCAACTCCGATGTTCAAATACCAAAGAATGTAAAACCGAATTCGAAAAATAGAAGAAAACGCACAAAAGTACAGAAACCAGAAATCGAAATAAAAATGGCCCCACATAAACCAAGAAAATCTGCAACTATAGAATACACAACAGATGACGAGGACATGATTGTTTATGACTTGGAGGAAGATGAGTTCAAACCAAATACTACGGATGAATTCATCTTGCCAGAATTTTTCGAATATGTTCACGCATTAACTCCAACGCGTTACAGAAAAAATAGGAGCTAATTTTTATTAATAACATGGATTGCTTAAACTTTTTTTAAAAACTAAAATTTTTCACTAGTCTTTTTTTTAATGCTTTTATTTTTAGATCTTGTCTGACCTCTTTGTTTTTTGTTTTTTTTTACTGGAAAATGAATCTTATGCGTAATTTTTTTTTTTAAATTTTAACTTTTTAAAAACTGTGCTGTCAATATTTTAACACATTTTATCAAATGTTTTAATATTTTAACAAGTGTTTGGCGCAGCTTAGCCTAGATTGGCTCTTGAGCCATAAAACCCAACACTCACTCACTCCAGATAATCAGTTCAAACGCTTCTCATTGTTACCAAATTTCTATTTACAGAAACTTTCTTTTAAGAAGTACATATGAAGTTATACATTTAAGAACGTGCGTAGATAGACAAAACGCATTAGATTTTTTAAAAAAAGAACACGTGTAATTTAACTAATTTTTTCTTAAACTTTGAAAAATCTTAATACGTGTGTGAACATCTTTATCCAATTAACAAATTTGAAATCTTATCAAAATGTTGTGCAAGTAGCATATCAAGTATAAGTCTACCAGTCTTTTAAGTCAATGAAAAACATGTGAGTGCATTTATCATGAAATCATCGGGAATTCAGCCCATTTAGTCTGGGCAAAAATCAAAGCATCAGAAACATTTAATAAACGAAAAGAAATAAAAATAAAAACTTTCTTTTCTTTTTTTAAATTTTGATTTCATTCAAAGCATCCTTCTTTATGGTCCATAAGACTTTCCTTAACTACTTTAAGTTTCTTTCCACCCATAAGGCATATAAAATTCATTTCACTCCTATTTCAGTTTTATTTATTAGACTCCGGTTTTTTGCATTCACTCTGGCATACGAATAATAATGATTTTTGGTGTTTCTTTTGTGTGAGGAAAATATAGAGAGAAACGTGATTACATAAGCTATCAGCTACAAGAGAGCTCTCAGAAATTCTTGAAATATTTGAACATTTTTATTCAGTGAATTATTATGTTCTCTTAAAACCCAGTGTCTTAGTTTCCCACCAAAAAAAATCTTATTGTATAAGTCTTAAATTTTTTTAGGTACTTTTCTTTATGAGTTACGACTGCGATAAATTTTACGAACGTGATGAAAATGTAAGATAAATAAACGAAGAACATTATGTTACATAATCAAGTCTATATGTTCACAAAATTGATAACTTCCGAAGAGAGGGAATGCAATACGAAGAAATAAAATAAAAATGATATAAAATAGTATAAATATTATTAGCAAATACAGTAAAATACGTTTAACACGAGAAAACGTTTAAGACGAAATATCGGTTAACACGAAATAATACAATGACTCCGACAAACTACAATGCATTTTTCTCTTAATACGAAATAAAAATCGTTTAACACGAAAAGATTTCCCTTCTGGGGTTGAACAAGATACGGAAACACCAGCCGTGCAAGCGTGATTTAAGAGAGGTGTGAAATGAAAGACAGGTGATTTCACATTGTGATGGATCTATCCTCCATCTTCCATTCTCTTGGGAAATCTTTGGGCTATCAATTCGCGTTATTCACAACCAACCCTTCGGGAGAAGAAAAAATCGTGATATTCAAATTAACTTACTATATATATATATAGTCAAATTTTTCTAGCTAGAATAGAGAGTAGGAGAGGAGATAAACCTGATTCTGATGATTGTTACTGACAGGTATCAGATTTGAATTATTGGGATTAAAGACTTATTAGGAGGAAGCTTTAAAGTGACGATAGTTACTGAGATTAAATTGATATTAGATTAAATCGGATGATAGATTAGATCCTTAATAAAATAAGGATCGCGTTTGATAGTCTCCTAATCTTTCGTGTATTTCCGTCGTTGTTCCACTTTCACGGTTAGCACTGAGACATTCTCGTGCTATTATTAATTGAATTTGTGTCGTTTTGTTGTGTGATAAACAAATAGATTGATTGGATCATGGCGAGTATTTCTTCCCTCCCTACCACATATCTAGGTGCCCAAGAGAAAGATGCCAACCTCTCCCAACATGTTTCATAGAAAGAAGGCTAACTTGGCTTTGAAATACCCACGGAATATAGCCAATTTTGTCTATATAAGCTACTTTCACCCTCCACCTCTACTAACGTCTCACAAAAACATCTCATCTCACATAAGTTGGCTTTGGAATTCGAAGACGAGTACATTGGTGCATTGCAGTGAGAGTAAGAATCTGAGAGTTCTGTTTGCGTGTTTTTTTCCCCCTTCTATTTTATAAGTATTTTTTTTCGAGTACAATGGCAAAAAAAGAGCTTAAAGGGAAATCAAACTTCTATATTTCGATTAAAATGAAAATGAAGCATCTTAAGGCTGCTGATAAAAAAGAAGACGAAAACGGAAATCTGTTCGATTTTGGTATTGCTAACTCTGCATTATCAACAATAATTAAAAAAAGGGAGAAAATTACGGAAATGTTTGAGGCATATGTACATATCTACAAAAATAAAATGCACTTAATAAACTTAATTTTGTTGAATATATGTTTTTTTTTTAAATCCTTTAACACGAAAAATATTTCAGTCCCCCTCAGTTTCGTGTTAAACGATTTTCACTGTGTACATTTTTTTTTAAATAGATTGCATTTTCTTGTAGAATATGTTTAACAGTTAGATAACCTTTATAAAAGTGTAACGCCAAAATCTATTGCTCAAGCTTTCGACAGTTCACACACGTTACCATTTTTTCGACTTGTTAGCTGCATCGAAATGGCAATGCAAACATGTTTAGTTTCGCGATTAAATTGCTTAAATTACTTTATAATTTATTCATGTTAACAGTTTTCATGGTGCTCACGGTAAAACTCTTTTTTATTGTCCGACTTCCAACGAAAAAGTTGGCAATAAAAAGCATTAAACATATGAGATATCTTTTTTCCATATGACAAATTCATAACTTTGTATTTTTCTGTTAGTTAATATTTTGTTACTTCTCTTCCATTCAAGGACCTGTTTAGCTTCTGAATATGGAATAAGTCTTGGATAATGAAGTTAGCCTTCGAGTTGACATTTCAATCTCTAAATTCACATCTTTCTCGTTATTACCTCGCTTTATGTAATAAATGCATAATTTTGCAGAAGACTATTCCATAATTCACATTTACTACTGCACATTTTCTTAAGATTCAAGTATTTGTTTCCTTTTGGAAATTGGATTATGAAGTCAGTATTCCAGTCATTCTTTTGATGGATATCATTCTTGTGTGGTTCTACTTTTCTACATAATAAATGCATAATTTTGGAAGTTGATGTATTTTAATTACCGTAAAATCTGGCGTATAATGCGCACTTATACTTTCAAGCTGCAATTTTTAATTTTTAGGTATATTCGCCGTATAACGCGCATTCCCTTTTTTCTACGAAGAATCCTGAAATGTACATGCGCAATGCTCTTATGTTTTACAGTCATTTATTCGAGGTAATATTCCAAGCTTTAGAAAAAAATAGAATACTTCTAGAACTACAACCCTATAAGTTCATAAGGAATGTTATTTATCTGTTGAAGAAACAGTATTTCGATATTTGTAAATGTATAATTGTTTTTATGCTCATCCCTATTTTTTATTTTTAAAGATCTCCTTTTTATACCCGACGTATAACTCGCACCCATAAAATTTACAATCGTTAATAAAATACTTTTTATTCATCCACTGAAGTTCAAATACATTTTTTAAACTTGTAGTGGATGGCACTTGATGCTTATACAATTTTTTCAAATATTAATTCATTCATTAAATTTTATTTTTAAATTTTTAATTTATTCTGCGTAATTTCTGACGTAGATGGTGCCAGTAAGTTTTTCTAACGAAGTAGGAAATTTTTTATATATATAATATTACTTGTATTTTTGTTAATTCCGAAATATTGAGTAAAGCTTAACATCTAAGTTGGCACTTCTCATTCTCGTGATCTAGTGTATCATTCTCAAGATTTTCTTTTATTTTGCTTAACATATACATAATTTTGGTACGAGTGTATTTGTTTTGATAGCATATAACATTTATCACAGTATCTTCATATTAGTTCTGGCAGAGATCTAGCGGATCTTTGAGATTCCAGCGGGAATCCGATCGTAATAGGGATTGAAAAGGCATTCAATCAGACTCGAAAGGATAACAAATAGGTAGTCACAATAACGCACTTTTATCAATTTAACGTTAGACCTGATAACGCGATGTGTTGACTTGACAACTAACTAGTAAGAAATAATGGGTACTTATCTTTAATGAGCTACAATCACTAAAACTCGCCAACGAGAAATCCTCCAATGCCTTCCAAAAGCGACTTTAATTTAGGATTATAATTCAGGAATAAGCGTCTATAATTCAGGCTGTACTCGCGTGACAATATTGCCCACATGACCACTATTTTCTGTCTTTTATGACTTTTTAAATGCTATTTAGTAATGACGTTCAACTGTGGATTGAAGTTGTTCTAGCTCAAAGCACCAATTTGTCTAGATGGAAAAAACCAGAGTTAGAAAGGATAAACTTAAACAATAGCTCATTGTTTGTTAAACATTCTCTTTTACATTATGTTTCGTCACAGTTTAAGAATCTGCTTTATTTCGGGATATTGATTAAGCTTGGTTATAAAGTCAGCGTTTAAATTGAAACTTCGTTCTCTTAATCTGCATTATTATCATGATTCTCCTTTTTCACTTAACAAATTTATAGTTTGGGAGGTGAGAGATTTATTTTCAATTTTTAACATTATCTTTTTTTATATATTTCAATTTAATTCTAGTATTTCAGAGTATTGGATAATTGTAGGGCAATGAAATCAATTCTAGGTTTCAGTCCATGATCGATGTCATACTCATGTAAGGGTTCTTTGGTTATATCTTGTATAACATTGATTAAGCTCGATCCTGCATTCTTTTGTTCACTTTCCACAGTATCAAACTATGATGGCAAAGGCCAATAAAAAAAATAAAAGATATTAGATTGGGGGAAAAGAAATCCATTATTTTTGCATGGAAATCAAGACTTTATTTAACATGCTTCCAATTGTCCAATTGTAATTTGTTGCCCTTTTAAAGGTGGCTTCATAATGCCTCTCTCATAGAAGTCTTGGTTCTTATTGGCGAAAACATCTAGTAATCGATTTTCTCAATCTTCTTTTGATCCCAATTTCTTATCACTCAGGAAGTTTTGCAATGCGAGAAAAAGGTGGTAATCACTTGGTGCCAGGTCCGGACTATGTGGTGGATGCATTAAAACTTCCCAACCAAGCTCCCAGAGGTTATTGCGAGTTACTACAGAAATATGTGTTCTGTCATTCTCCTGATGGAACACAGCACCTCTTCTGTTGGCCAATTCTGGCCATTTCTGGTCAATCGCTAGCTTCAAACAGTCCAGTAGTTGGCAGTAATCTGAATTTAGTGTTTGGCCATGCGGAAGCAATTCCTAATAAATTATTCCTCTCCAGTCCCACCAAATACACAGTAGAACCTTCCTGGCCGTTAGTCCTGGTTTGGCCACCTTTTGAGTTGCTTCACCGTACTTTGACCACGATCGTTTTCGCACAATATTGTCGTATGTGACCCATTTCTGATCCCCAGACATCATCCGCTTAAGAAATGGGTCGATTTCATTCCGTTTGGCTAAGACTTTGCAGATGAAAATTCGATCCATCTTGTCTTTTGGTGTTAATTGGCGTGACACCCAAACATGGGGCTTCTTTTTGAATCCAAATTTGCGCAAATGGCTTAAAACTGTTTTATGGTCGATCTTTAGCTCCTTGGCGATACTACGACTCTAACATGCCAATCAACTTCGATTATTTCTGTGATTTTATCGACATTTTTGATGACGGGCCTGCCTGTGAGAGGTGCATCTTTAAAATCAAAAATACCTGAACGAAATCGACGAAACCAAAATTGCACGTAATTAGCTGTTACAGTATCATAAGCACACACACATATCACACCACATCATAAGCACCATTTACAATTTCAGCCCCCTGGTTTGCATTTTCGCCTTTATCAAAGAAAAACTGTAAAAAGAACCGAATGTTCTCTTTGTTGACTTCCATTTTTAACAACCTGTAACTCACAACTGAATGGACCAAACAAAAAAAAAAGCAAAATAATTTTTTTAGTGTGAAATGTCATCTTGACAACGAACATAAATTTGAAATTATTTGATCGATACTTCACGAGATATCGACACTACAACCATCTACCGAAAAAAAAATAATGGATTTCTTTTTCCCCAACTTATTATAATGCCAGCACATTAACCACCTTCTTCTTATTTGATATCTCTCTTTTCTTAGATCAAAGCGATCAATCCCTCCCATGACATCGTTATATACAGTGACAGCTTTTCAACAAGGTACTTCTTCTTTAGTAAGCTTTCTTTTGTCCGATTTACAGATGTTTTTAACGATAGATTATGTGCAGTAACACAAAATTGAAGCTAGAATCAGTCTTCCCATTGTTAAAATAGCAAGGCCAATATGTTATAATGGGTTTTGCGCTTTCCATAGATATATTTTGTAAAATCACGTAGACGGGAAGTAATCTTCCCAAGGTCCACGAAAGAGTTAATTAGACAAATATACCCAATCACAGTTTTCTAGAATTTTTTTTTTAAAATGAGGAGTGAGATTGCTTTTAGAAATTCTCATCAAAGCCTGCAAATTAATGTCAGCCAACATGCATCTATATTTACTCTTGTTGATTGATTGAATATTATCGTCGCACTGTTCAGCTACACGAGGGCTTTTGGCGACGGACCACGTACTTTTGAACCATGGTCAAGGGACGTGGATGACACCTGACCTGGCACCCCCCTCTTCTAACTACCACACCACACCAACGGGAGGACGTTTCAGCTCTCGACAGATTTAACGTGCATCGCTGCCCTACACGGCAGGTCTTTAGTGGTACTGGGCTCGAACTCGTGACAAGACAAGTCACGGTCCGATACCTATACCACTCTGCTCTACCGCGGCCACTTACTCTTGTTGAACTTCATACAAGAAAAATTTTGGTCACAAATATGTGTCAACCCAAATGTACAAAATATTTTTTCAACGTTTGATTTTCTCACTGTCTTGGAGGGCTGCTATTTGTCCACTCTTGCACTGAAGTTACATTGTGTGTATTAATGGGAGCTGTTACACGATAAATATAGATCTGGTATTTCAAATTTTTTCCTTTATTTTATGGAGGTTAGAGTATTTCAAAGAAAACTCTCCATTGTTGTTAGGATAAGTTGGTTAAAAGATTTAAAAAAAGAAATATTTCTTTGTTTTTGTAAATTATATGTCTAAATGTTTTCAAGTATAAAAATAAATAAATGACCGGTCAACTAAGACTTCACAATTGTGCAATACCTAACAGTGCAAAGAACTGATGATGTTACTTTTTTTAAAAATGTATGTGTGAATAGCACAAGTATTTAAAATAAAAAGAAAATTTTCTACATTTGAATGGTTATTAAAAAAAATATGCATAACAAATCTATGAGTAATTTGAATAATAAAACTGGTTAAAAACCATGTAAATAATATAATAATGCCAAAAAAAAGGGTTTTTTAATCATTAAAAAGGAACAATTTACATTCAAGGCCATGCTTCCTACGTTATAAGTAAGGAATGGCGAAATGCAGAGAAGAGCTTGGAGGTCATTCGTTTAAAGCGCATTAGACAGTGCATTGAAATGTAAACGTGTAAAGACAAAAGAATGAAGTAAAATAAAAATAAGTGAAATGAATGAAAAAAAACAAACATACTTTTGAAAAGAAAATATGAAAAAAACAATTCCAAATGATTATGATAAAAATGTATGTACCGCGTATGTTATAGAAGAAAGAGGCGCAAGCTTAAGTGTCGCTCTCGTCACTCAAATATGGGTAAAAATTGCAAAGTTCCGTTATCAGTAATCCTTGGGTTTCTCTAGTGTTATATAATGGAAACCAAACCATACCTTTAAAAATTTTAGAGCAAAAAGAATGATAAATAATCAGCTATGAATAGTAAACTTGAACTCAGTGAAACATTTAGGTTTAAGTCAGGCTTAAGTCAAATATCGGCCCACAGAGAATTTTTTGCGGCCGTCCGAGACAGTTAGAAACCAAATAGAACAGAATATGTTCTCTATATTTGGGTTGACGTATATCTGTGAGCCAGTGGCGTAATGTATACCACAGCATATTGTGGTGGACCCAAAGCCAAGTACCTACCCTTTGCAAAATTCAACTTGGGAGCCCAAAACCAGACTTTGCAGAGAGGCCCAAATGTTTTCCGTTACGCCACTGCTGTAAGCAAAGTTTTTTTTGCACGAAGATCAATAATAGAAAATATAGATGCAAGTTGGCTGACATTAATTTGCAAACTGTGATGAAAATTTCAGCAAGTAATTTCACTTCTGATTTTAAAAGACATTGCAGAAAAGTGTGATAGGGTTCCTTTGTCTCATTTCACTAAAACTCGATGTGCTTACAGCTATAGATATGAAATTAAAGTAAAAAATACATTGAATAAAACTGTGTCACTATTTTATTTAACTTATAATTATTGATTTTTATATGGTCTAATTTCTTATCTTTTTTTTAGATCCAAATTTAAATACAGTAATATTTCAAGCTTACGCGATAGATGGGACCAAGTGATAAATGCCTAAGTCGATTTCGCATAAGTCAGGGTATAATTTCGCATATAAATATGAAAGAAAATAATATGAAGAAAATAATAATTTAGAAATAAAATTTAATAAAATCTTAGGTAACACAAATACAAAATCGCAAATCGAAGTTATTTTGATACAAAAGGTTTAAAATCTAACAAGTAGTCTGCTGGCTCAAAGATTTTTTTTTCCTCCAGCAAAATTTTTTCGTAGCATACTGATTTTTCCCCTTATTTTGTTGCAAAAATACGCTCTTCGTTGGAGTCTATATTTTCTAAAAAATTTATAACCCTTTTTCAATTAAACAGAGGCCTTCTGTCAAACACCACCCGTCATTCGATCTTCTGATTGAACTGGGTCTAAAGACTCAAGTTCTTCAACATCTTGCTCTTGCTGATGCTTTTCTCTGAGCTCATCCATTGTCAGCTTCTGATTGTGGAAATTAAGAAGTTCTTGAACGTCAACACTATCTACTTCTAAATGTATTTGCGTGGCAGGATTGATAACTTCTTCAATCAAATTACCAATTTCATCAGGCTCTACCACTAATTCCACCTGAGTTTCAGTGATGGAAAAAACCCCGTAACAGCGAGGTTTAAAAATCGCGTAACTCCGAATTCGCGTAAGTTGGGGTAGTATAAGTCGAGGTATTACTGTAATGAATGCAATCCCATTTGTAAAAGGTGTGACCCTCTGCAGTGGCGTAACGAAGAATACTAGCCCCCCCCCCCGCTGCAAAATAAAGTTTTGGGTTCCAAGCCCAAATACGTATATGATATGAATCAGGCCTTGGTCTCCCTTAGATCACCTGCCTCCTCGCAATGCGGGGGTGTACGTTATGCCACTGGCCCTCTGGTATCCCCCAAATCTACAATGGGGTTTTCGAGCAAGAATAATTTCTCGTCCCTGGTGGAAGTCAATGACAGCATTCATTATCAACCTGAATCGGTTCTGTAAACATTTTATTCTGTATTTCTCTCATTTACGCATGCATTATACGAATATAAAAATATAAAGTATTCAATGAATTTAGAATTATTTTCACTTTGGTTGATATACAGTTTGAAATACTCGACCAATACAAATGGTACAGAAGTATCAAACGTAAATATACAATGCAAGTAAAATTAATATGAAAATAAAAAAGTCCAGAAAAAACATCTACTATTAGTTCCATTCTAGTTTTACTATTATCTGACGGAAATTCAAATTAATTGTGACGATGCTATTCCGAATGGATGCCTTTCGGCCAAATTTAATCCTTAGTCTCTCTAGCAATTATTTTCTACTTTTCTAATTCAAAATATCATTAAATAGTTTTGTTTTTGAATCGATTTGTTCACGAAGCATCAGATAAAAATTAAATAAACATCCAGATTTTCAACTCGTTTCTTAAATTAATAAAATGAGCTTTCAGAGCTCATTTCCATTTTTTTAAGGGCTCATTATTTTCTCGCTTTTCCGAAAGGACGACCTCGAATTTAAGCATTTAATTCATTCATTCGATAAAAAGAAATACCAATGTCACAGTAGAGAGTATCCAGTCTCTCTGAAGTGGAAAATTTCCCCGAAAAGGGTTTTCCCCTCTTGTAATAACCACAGAACAAGCATACATTACTAGCACTGAGAATGCATGACATTCGGTCCTGAAAATGCGTTGTTCTTTTTCTTTTTTTTAAGATGTTAAAGGCATTTTCGGAATATAAAAGAAATCACTGAAGTGGAAAAATAACTGCGTTTTTCCCAATTAAAACGTGTAATATTTACAAATATACAGGCAATTAAGCTCCAGATTCGGAAAAAAACGCTGAAGGTCATAATTTTATTCAAAAACTGATACAATAATGTTTTAAAATGAAATCCTTTAAAGGAAAAAAGTGTAAAAAAATAATATTACTTTTTCTTTAATTATGCCATTCTTGTTGGCTTAGAATGGCTTCAACTTTTCTTTCAGAAAATTGTAGACAGATTCAAGAAAAAAGTTATCATCCTAAATAAATACATTTTTAAAATTATATTTTTAATACTGTCGTGATTAAATATATACTATTGATTCTCAAATATATGAATGGTGTTCAAAATTAAGAGAATTTTCACTTTTGATTGATCATTTCCTAAAGTAAAGGATAGATTTTATTGAAATTAAATGCATACGTA
>BMAV01003914.1:105429-117126 GCA_019973955.1 Trichonephila inaurata madagascariensis | reverse complement strand
ATTATTAATTATAATTAATCAATTTATTATTATTAATTATAATTAATTTATTTATTATTAATAATAAGAATTATTATTAATAAGAATAATTATTAAGAATTATTATTAATAAGAATTATTATTATTTTATTATTAAAATTATTAATTTATTATTAAAATTATTAATTTATTATTAAAATTATTAATTTATTATTAAAATTATTATATATTATTGAAATTATTATTCATTATTGAAATTATTATTAATTTATTTTTAAAATTATTATTCATTATTGAAATTATAATTAATTTATTAATAAAATTATTTAAATACATTTATTAAAATTACATACATTTATTTAAAAAGGACTTATTAAATATTTTATAAAATTATAAAATAACTAAATTAATGACATATAAAAAAGACATATTTTTTGTATTAATTATAAAATAATTAATTAAATAATAATATTTTTAAAAATTATTTTATATTATATATAATATTTTATTTATAGTTTATTGTATTTCACATTATAAAGCTATTTGTAACTAATTTTTATGTAAAATATCATTTAATATTTATTATATATTTTATTATAAATATTATTTATTAAAATAAAAATATATTTATAAAATTTAATATAAATATTTATATAATTACAGTAATTTTTTTACTTTATAAGATACAAAATAATTACATAAAAGATCATTTAATATTTAATAAACCTTTCATAAATAAATTTATTTAATTTTAAAAAATAATTAAATCAATTGAAAAAAATGTTTTTCGCGTGAATCGAACCCTAACCTCGCGCATAGTAAGCAGATGATCTACCAACCAGGCTACGAACTTGTTGGAGGAAATAAAAACTTAATTGTATAAAAGCTAAGCATGAATTTCGAAGGCTATTTTCTCCGAATTGACTGGCCATTCGACGGAATTACATTGAGGGTTGAACACCCTAAAGGAGTACTACTATTACACCAAGTCTGGACACCCAAATGAATTTCCTTATTTGTGACCTTCCCTAGTAAGGTAGCTAACATACCGTAAGGAAAAGAAAATATCATACGATGGCCACTGGATGGCCGATGGATTTACTTGACCACTGAAGATAAATCTTTGGGTGGAGAGATAATGTTGGATGAATCCACAAATAGTTTTTAAGAAAAAAATTTGAAGAACTTTAAATTCTCTTACAGAAAATACTGATTACTGTTATACAGAAGGTTATTCGCACTTTATAAAAACGATTTTATAATTATTTTTTTCCTGGTTTGCATTTTGAGATAAAACTTTGGAAAAGGCTAATGTTTTCTTTTAATTGGAATGTAGAATAAAAGATTTATTTTAAAAATGGTTTCTAAAACTGATAGATGGCTCGAAGATTACGTAACTGCGCTTTCTGAGGAGAAATATTCGCACCAATAAATTATAAAGCGGTGTAAGACTGTTCAAACTCAAGTAACTATCAAGGAAGTGAAATATCTAATCCTAAAAGAAAATCCACCTACTCAAAGACTTGTTGCGTCGATATTAGGAATATCTCCCCCGGCACTGTAAGTAAAATCATTCATAAAGATTTAAAGCTAAACAAGTAATATATAAAAAAAAAATTAAGTCAATTCCTACTTAGATCAACAAAGAAAAATTTTATTTTAGCTACTTTTTATAAAATAGTTACAATTAACATAAATACTTGTATATATATGACAGAATCACAACATTAAGTGGTAATTATTTTTTATTAATTATCATTAAAGTATCGTATTGTCATCCAAAACAATTGTGCATTGAAAATTTCAGTTCAACTGAATGCTTTAAAACGTGAGAAAAAAAAATCTTTTCAAGTTTTGACCCAAGTCACTAAAACTGAAACCAACGTGGCTCTATCTGTAATTCTTTAAATAATTAGTTTCTGTCAATTAATTTTAATTAATTATGATTAAATTTCGTATTTTTACCCAAAACAATAGTGTATAGAAAATTTCGGCTCTCAAACGAGCGCTTTAAAATGTGAGAAAAAAACATTTGCAATGGTTACTAAGTCGCCAAAAATGATGCCAAAGTGGCTGTACTTGTAATTCTTTGAATAATTAGTTTTAGTAAATTAATTTTTATTAATTATAGTTAAATTACTGTATTGTCATCCAAAATAATCATGTATATGAAATTTCAGCTCAATTGAGCTCTGAGTTTCAGCTCTCATTTGAGTTCGTTAACATTTTCTGTACATGAATATACATGTGCATGTGTGGGTATATGTGTATATATATATATATATATATATATATTTTAAAAAACACATGTCATCTTTCCCAATACAAAATATTACTATTAAAAAAGCTTTTAAATACAATAAAAAATAGGTAGATCAATTTTTAACTATAATGTGCCTATAAAGCAAGATAACTTAATTTGTAAATGTAGTGAATTTAAAGATTTCATAGATGAACATCACAAGAGCATGTTGTTACTGGTGACCTCAATATTGTAAAAGACAACAATCTTAGAAACATTATGAATAAAGGTACTGGTTTTAGATGTATGTGTGTGTATATGTATATATATATGTTTCTGCATGTATGCCTATGTGTGTATGTATGCTTTATGTATTTCTATTTTGAAAATTTTTTGCGATCATGTTTTCTTATCTTCCTCATTGTATAATTTTAATTTTTGATTATCTCTGTGATTATTTCTGTATTTTTTGTACATGTATCCACTTTTTTTTTCATTCCCCCCCCCCTTTTGGTTCCCATTTGTGCCTATATCCTTCTACATGTAACTTCCTATCACTATTGTTTGAGTATTGACTTACGTTTGTAAGCCTTGTGTTATACTTGTCGGTAGACAAGGAGTCTACCTAGAGTCTCAAAAAAAAAAAAAAAACTTTAGATTGAAAATTATTTAAATATCTAAAAAAAAAAACTCCGTCAATCGTTGTTCTGTGCTTTGTCGTGCTTTCATTTGGATCATTTGACATAATTAAGTTGAATTTTGATTTTAAAAGCAACTAAAGGTTTTGATTTGTCTTTTGAAAAAAAAAATCTACAATAAAATCTCCACTTAAAATTATAGGTAATTTATTCAGAAGAGCCGATCCGGCTTTGTGAATTTTTGTTGTATTTTAACAATATTCAATTCTATCCATGAATTAATTTAAGCAAAGGGATAGTAAGACAGGTAGATGATTGAGAAGAGAGGAATCTAGGTCAAAACCTTTAAAAAGCGATTTAATCAGAAGATTTATGTTCCATAATCTCTAGCTTATACTAGCTCTTTTGTCATTGTATGGTAGTTTTGTACAAGTATATCCGATGCTGCTGCAAGGTAAGTCTTCTTAATTATATTTTGTCTTATTGTATTTAGATTATTTAATGTTACTTTTTCTTAATATCTTTATACTTAAATTTATTTTTTAAATTTTTAATTGTTTTAATTTCTTTTTATACTCAAAGTATATTTAAGTAATTAAGTGATTAATAGAACTATTTGTTCATTGCTATTTTGATTCGCTTATAAAAATAGATTTTTATTCTTAAATTCACTGCAATATTGCTAATGATATTTATACTATTTACTTAGTTCTATAAATATTTGTTCTTTTTCTACATTTTAAGTTTAATTTTAGTGTAGGATTTCTTTATCTCTCTAAACCTAATTTTTAAAAATGTTACATGTTTCATTTTCATGCTTCTACTAGGATTAGAAAGAATCCCGCAATTCGTAGAAAGATAAAACATAAGATTAAATAAATTATGAATAAAACATAAGATTATAGGAACTTTCACGGCATATTAGTGGGAGGAGAGGGTGACAGACTGACGTGTTTCATGTCGTTTCCGAGTGGCGGGGGAAGAAAACGTCCCTCCTTTGGTCAGAGGTGTGTGTGTCACGGACGACCTTGAGCACGATTTCCAACTTAAGACGGAAAAAGCTGAATGAGCGTTACAAACCCGAGCATGACGTTCATTCAAGTTCGCTCTCCAACAAAACGCTCGTAAAAAAGTTATCACTTCAAAAAGGATCTCTTCAGCTCCCAAGCGTCAACTCACCGAGCAATATACATTTAAATTTAAACAATGTTACAGAAAAATGCTTAAGCAATGAATAAAATGTATGGACATTTACAAGATGAATTTATAATACAGCAAACAAATCTAGCTGACAAATTTATAAATTAAATTAATTTACTCACAGAAAAGCAACCTAAAAGTTGCTTAAGACGAGAATTTACAATAAATAGTTATTATAGTCGTGATTGCATGTCGACGCATTGTCAAAAATTGTTTTCAGGTAAATTACAAATAAATATTTAAATGAAACTTTTAGTAGATATGAACTATTAATAAATGAAGAAAAAATTCAGAAGATCAATTCTAACCAAATAAATATAATAGACTGCATTTTATTTCAAATTATATTCGATTTGTGGTTTTGTAATCAATGACTGATCATTTCAAATATCCTGACAAAATTATAGATCTAATCCGATTAAAAAATAAGTGATTTACTGCTCTGACGATAATGACAATGAAAAAGAACTCCATTCAATTATTGTAAGAAATTATGTTGCATACTATTCGAGGAAATTGCCAGACATTTCTGGAGGATTTCATTTCCGTTGATTCAAAAATTGGAATGAGCCTTCATAATTATTAGGGAAATGGAACTCATTGTTTAACCAGTTCGTTTGAATTTAAATACTCTAAAATGGCTTAAAAAATGTAACGACGCTGAAATATATAACTTACCAATTCAACCAAATAAAGCTTGCTTATAATTTTTATTGTAACCAGTTTCAGATTTCTGATCAGGGTGTAATTTATAGATCCATTGACTCTTTCAATTTGTTGTTGCTGTTGTTAATAGTGTTAATAGAAACACCGCGCTAAGAGGTTTCCAAACTTTGTCGACTCACTAAACCCATGAAACTATAAGATGCTTTTGGAAAACCTCATCCAAAAGAAATTCTTTAGAAGAATATATCTTAAAATAATATTATATTTAAAGTAGATCAACATTTTATAGGTATTTTAAATAAAGACAAAAAAAAACTGTATTTCTCAATTCCTACTATTAGTTCACACTCTCCCTATATATGTATATATATCTTGTTCAAATTTTTAATCGTTAAGGCGATTAAATTACTTTTTATTCATTCACTCAAATTCAAATAAATTTTTTAAACTTGTAGTTGATGACACTTGATGTTAATACAGTTTTTTCAAATATTAATTCATTAATTAAATTTAATTAATAAATAAATAGTAAAAAACAAAAATAATAGTCCAACACCATATATAGAAGGAAAATCGCTCATTGTGTCCCAGTAGCGCTATGGACAGCGCGTTGGACTTCTAATCCATAGGTCGTGGGCTCGAATCCCACCTAGGATGGCCTTATTTCTGAGAATGTTATTTCTTTTTACTATACTATTTTATCGGAACAATTAAATTTAATTAATGAATAAATAATAAAAACAAAAAGTAATAGTCCAACACCACATATAGAGAAGGAAATGGAAAATTGCAAGGAAAATCGCTTTCTATTTTGCCACAATATTGTGATTCTGTCCTATGTATATACATATTTATATTAATTGTAATTATTTAATAAAAGTAACCAAAATAAAATGTTTCTTCGTTGACCTAACTAGGAATTGGCTTAATTTTTTTTTGTATGTATTACTTGTTTAACATAATGTTAGTGTAATTTACTCATGCTCTAGGTGATCTACCATTGCATTTCATTTAATAAATGGGATATGTGTTTGGAATTTTTTTACACACACTATAGAAATCTAGATCTATTTAAGCTGTCATATTTCAAATTCTGCATTATATAATTTGCTTCTATGTTTGTTTTTTGCTCCATGCGTTGAGAAATATTTTTAACTTAAATACATTATTCAGAATAACATTACAATGTTTATAACTCTGTGAGAAATTTCTGCATGTTCTACAAATAGGCAACTAAAATTTAGGAGCTGTTTCTGCTTAAATTTAGGCTTTAAGATCGAATTTGTTCATCCCCGGATAAATTGTTTCTTCTCCTTCATTGGCAAGCCTTCTGATTTATTCATTCATGCTTGAAGCACGTGACTTTGGCAAAATTTAAGATTCTATTTTCTCTACAAAATATTTAAGTTTATTTTTACTAGAGAACTACTTTTAAGAATTTCCTCTTTAATTAAAATAAAATTTTACTAAAATTTTTGCACTTTGATTAAGAAAGCAGCAATCACTGGCGGAACCCGTGTCAAAATTTTAGAAAACTCAATAAGCTCCTTTTATATATCTTCGGAGATCAAGTGCCCCAATGGACATTCTACCCATTCATTTTATCTAAGTTCTTTATCTGATGAAAGTTAGGAGATTGATCGCTTATTAACAACATATTTCGAAGCTATACTAGGGCTATCGGCGACGGGCCTCATAATTTTGAAAGATAGAAGAGAAATGAGCTCAACACCTGAGTTGGTACTTAATGCTTCCAAAACTTTAAAATATCATTCTTCTAATAGAAAATTGGGAGAACGTAGTAGCTTGCCTTCATACTTTAATCATTATCTTAAATTACTAAAATTCATAGCCAACAACGATTGCATTTCTCAAGAACAATATTAATACATAGAAGATACATTCGAAGAAATAATAATTAAAAAAAAGAGATTATATCGTTTTAATTTCAAAGTTTCACATAATTTGAACTGAAACTTTGGAGAAAAAAATTCCAAAGCGAATATAGTTCCTTATAATTTAATAATAAATAAAAAATAGTCCAACAAAGTAGATATACGCTTGTATTATAATTCTAAATTTATAATAACTAGAAAAACAAATAAGCTTAGTAGTGACACTGGATACACAGCTAGGGATGCTTGATATTCAATAGAAAATAGGAGTGATAGAAACATTTTCAAACTATTGTCAGTAGAAGCGCGCTCACATAGTAACCTCTTCAAACATATTCTAGTGTAATCAAAAAAGTAAATTTACAGAAAATAATATAAGGCACTGGTGGGCAGTTGTTTTGGCATATTGTGGAAACGGAGGATACCAGGGGGGAGGGAGTACCTTTTTAAAACAGTTGCATTCATTGGCTATCTTTGTATATCTCTTCTTCAATGGCTCGATAACCCTGGCCTTCTCCAGAAGTTTTCTTCGGGCATTTCTACTTTTGGCAACTTTTTTCCAGTTTTTGACCTTTAAAATATTTAGATCTTTTTTCGACACAGTCAATCCACCTTAACGGGGTTCCGTCCCGAGGTCTATTGCCCATGGGCTTTCCCAGAAAGATTTTCCTGCAGCAACGATCTTCATTCATTCTAGCCAGATGACCAGTCCATTTAAGTCACTGTAATTGTACAAATTTTACAATATCAGGTTGTTTGTAAATTTTGTAGAGTTCTAAGCTAGATGTTCTTCTCCATGATCCATTCACTTAGATCCCACCAAGAATGCAGTTTAAGATTTTTCTTTCAAAAATGTCCAAAGCTTCATCATCACAACAAGCCTAACTTTGTACCTCAGAGAAGGTATAAGTTGTACCATATATATAAATCAATAAATATAAATTAAATAAAATATTGTCAATTTATTTATTCTTGGTAGTTTCGTACTATCTATATCTGCAAGCACATAGAATCAGTTTGATGAAACAAATGTTGCTCACAAATATATACTGACACAAATATAGAGTACATTTTCTGTTTATTTGGTTTTCTGACTGTTTTGGTGAACCACAAATAAAACTCTTTGAAGGCTGCATGTAGCCCTCTGCCCGCTAATTGACCACCTCTGGTATAAGGAAGGCATTAAAATGACCATGTATTACAAAGCTTAGTCAGAAATCGTGAAAGTTGATTATAATCAATTGAATTTCAAGAGGAAAGCTTTAATGATTACAAGAAAAATTACTTTTTCACACATAATTTTCAATGTTTTCAATTAAAAAATTAATTAAGGTATCTGACTACTTGCGACAACTTTTTTTTAAAAAAAAATAAAGATATGGAAATTTTTGTGGTTTTTAGATTTATTTAGTACATTTTAAGAAAAAAAAAATGCTAAAATTAAGAAGAGAAATAGAAATTATTATTACTAAAATGGGGAAAAATTGGTAAAAATTTACAAAAAATTAGATAAACGGGGCCCATTCTGTACAAAAAGTTTAAGAACAAATTCTCAGTTTTTCAGTTTTGATGTGTTACTTTTTTTTTTTTTACTTTGGTATTCATTTTTGAAATGACCTTCGGGATAAAAGATATTTTAACTTTCACAAATACTAGAGCACTTTATCTTAGTTATATGAAATTGCTTAAGAAAAAACAGTGATTATATTCACATAAGGGACTGTAAATTTTTTTAATAAATCAGTGATTGATAAATCTGAAATTGAATTCTATTACACAGAACGTACACAAAAAATTTCAGTAAATTATTCTTAAAACTTTTTGAACAATCATTGTCCCCGTTTGAGTTTCTCAAAAAGAAAACACATTTCTAGTAAAACGCATTTTAAAGTTTGACATCTCGTTTAAAGTTATGACATCTGCTTTACTAAAACACTTTTAGTTTTTGCTGTAGTGAATGGAAAATAAAAAAACTTGGTATTTTTACAAAGCTCATAAGACGGTCTATAAAATAAAATCATAAAAAAATTTATGAATTTTTGAAAAAATTCACAATTTTAGGGTAGTTGGATGTCTTAAATTGTCTTAGTATTTGAAGTTGAATTTTTTGTAAAATTTCTTATCATAGAGAATATACACACATAGCCTTATTTTTGCATGACTTACTAGAATTTGTCAATAGATACGAAATAAAATATGAGGATGTTCCTAGTAATTGGTACTTAATTTCCTTACATAATCATTCAACTTCGATTGCTCCTTCTTCACTTTCTAAGAAAAGTAAATGAAAAATCTTTGGATCCTCATAAGAGGTAAATATCAGTCATTTTTTTTACCTCTTTTGTCAATTTTGAATACTTCTCATGGGTTAGTATCCTTGAGAAACATTTTCGATTGTCATGGAATTTAGGAAAACCATGGAAAGCGTTCCTTTTTTGACAGAGTGATACGAAAAAAAAATCTCCAATTCTCTTTTCGGGACTTATTATTAAATAACCTTGAAATGCTGTCAAAAATTGACAGAGCATAACTTGATTGAAATTAATATCTAAAATATACTTAAGCACAATTTTAAAGCGTACCCTGTCAGCTTAGTCATTGTGAGACAGCACTAACAATTAGGTTTCTAGAAAAAACATTGATTTTTTTGTGGTATAAAAAAAAATTTCAGGGTGAGCGGTTTAAGAATAAAATGTGTCTATATACTTTTCTGCACTGCTGCGTTCAGCTTTTTTTTTTTTTTTTTTTAATTTTATTTTATTCTACTTCTGGAATTTTCTGAGACACGTTAATACTAACATTCACTACAGAACCACATTTCTGTTTTAGAAAAATACAAAAAAAAAAGTTGCTTTTTTCTCTCTCTGTTATTTAACTGACTAAGCACGACCTTGACATTGAATTTAGAACCAATGTCAATTCCCATGAGTGCATTTTCCAGAAACAGAGACATATATTTAAAATACAAACATTCTCTTTTTGTGGAATCCAATTTTGGCATCACTTGTGTTTATCTTTTGGCAACATTCTACGTTAGAATTCACAGGTCAATGAAAATCAAGCGCATCGAAATAAAATACCCAAAATGAATCGAAAACAAAATTACCGGTTGATTCAAAAACAGTGTGACAATTTTCAGAGCATCATAAATTTTTATTGAATAAAGTTATTTACTTGAAATTTTCAGTGGGGCTTCCTTTAACATTGTACATTTAGCCAAGCCAAAAGAGTTTCCTCAAACATTTTGGGGGAATTTTTCTAACTTCCTCTTTGAAGCCCTTGGAGAGTTCTTACTTTACATCTATTTAATTGTTTTTTTTTAAAGTATTTCCATAAAAAGTATTCGCAAGGAGCACAGTCAGGGTTGTGACGGGCTCACGCGTCTTTTCTTTAACATGACCTCTGGGTTCTTTGGGGGCCATGATTAATGGCAACTCTTTTCCAACCAAAGCCCAAGAAGCGAAACGTGAAGAGGAAATGCAAATAAGATAGTTTTTAAATAACAGAAGTTTCAGTAAGTCGTATGGCAATTTGGGGGAATGTTATGTGCGAAAGTGATACAAGCGTGAACTGACAGCCAGTTGGAGTTACCTTGAAGATTAAGCCATTAGATCAAGGTGCATACCATTGCGCGCCCAGACACCTCTTCATAAGATTGAAGCTAAGATTGGATTAAGGTAGGATTGACTATTTGATATTAGGATTTGTAATATTATTAGAAGTGAGATTAGGCCGATTAAATATTGATAGTGGTCCAAGTTACGCGATTCGATTTAACTATTACTGTGTGTTTGTTCGTCGTAGATTCTCTCTTAACTATAACCATCTAAATTGTTATACGTTTGAGTTACATTCTTAATAAAGTCATATTAAGAATTTAAAAATGTCTATTCCTTTTGTAAACCCTACACCTCTAGCTCACGCGGATAACCAAAGAAACGGTCACCTTAGGGGGGAAATTTCACAGAGTGATGATAGCTATTTCTCATAAGGAAGAAAGTTTATTTATTTATATTTTTTAGCCATTTTATAGTTGATTTTGCAGTATGACATGGTGCAGAATCTTAGTGGGGGAAAAAAAAACTTTCCTCGAAGTTAAAGACGTTTACTTTCTTTGATCATGTGCTTCAAAATTTTTTGCTGATAGTATGTAGCATCAATTTTAGCCTTTGGTTCTACACAAAAAAATGATTTTGTTAAGCCTTGAGAGGACATTTCCATCTATACCATAACACCTGACGGTTTACTTGCCTTTTCCAAAAGAGCTGCGTCTTTGTGACGCTTTACGCGTGAAATACGTTGTGTCCTCGTTTCGCCAGTTGTAAATGACAGATGAAACAGTGCTTTATACAAAGTTATCCATGTTTTGTATATACCTTTGCGTAACATTAAATACAGAGGCCAAGAGCGTTTTCTTCGTTTTTCTAAGATCTTTGCAGACATTTGACGACAGACTGGTTTATTCACCTTTTTATAACCAATTTTCTTTATCAGACAATTTATTGTCGATTGCGATACCTGTAGTTTCTTTGCCACAGTTCTTTGAAGCAGAGGATTTTCTACAGTGATAATTATTTTCAACTTCTTTTTTTTTTCTCTTTTTCATGAAGGACCTCCTTTCGTTCACATTTTTTTTCCTGGAGCTTTTGATTGAGCGCCAAATTTTATTTCGTTTCAAAGTTTAGATAGTAATTTTTTAAGAAAAATGTCTTTTTTGATTTTTAAATGCTTTATTCATAACAGAATTTCAACAAACATCCTTCAAAGGCCTTAAAATTTTGTTTCAGGTTTGAGGATGATGTTTTGGCACTATAATTTACATCCACAATATAATTAAAATAAAATACAATTTAAATGTTTCATTTTAAAAATAAAACCATTAGTAATGCGATAAAAATTCACCATAAGTAATTATATGTTTTTAAAATTGGTCACACTAATTTTGAATCAACTGGTGTTAATAAATCTTTCTATCGATTTACAAACTCTTGACTTGAGGACTTATAACAAAAAAAAAAAAAAAAAAAAAGTACACCAAATCATTATTGAAAGTAGGCCACACAGGAAGTTTTGTGGG